>SNQN01006076.1:0-22468 GCA_008642245.1 Bassia scoparia | reverse complement strand
ATGTACGGAGTAACTTTTAGGAACTTATTTAACAGTGAAAATCATATAAAATGACATGGTGATTAAGGATCAAAGCCGTACAATTACACATGGATATAAAATTATCAAATCAATTATTGCCAAAGTCTTACTGTACATAAAATAATTTCTAAAGCACAATTTTGTTCAAGACTCAATCTTTCACACGGCAATACCATGAATTTTCACGTGTATATTCGGCCATTCAACATTAAATTGACACTTGAAACATAACACACATACAGCTACATACTCGTATTTATAATTCTAGATTATTGCACTTAATTAATAATTCCCTCCTATATTAATATATAATATATAATATTAATATAATATCGACTTAAAGAATTTAACAAGTTTTTAATAACAAGAGGCGGTTGAAGACTGACAATAGAAGATCTAAATGGTATGATGAGTTGTAGCTTTGATAATCATACAATCGCTTAAGTATGGTGTAAGGGAAACAGATTGAATTATTGAAGTGTCTCAGTTCACTTTGATTTAACAAATGTTTGAATAAATCAAATTGAACTATCACTTACTTTTTTTTCTTTTTTTTTTTTTTTTTTTCTACCCGGTTCCCCCTTGAACTAATCCGAATTTGGAGTTTTAATTTGGGTACGTGGTTCAATTCGGTTGTAGTCTCCTCCTAATTATTATTGCGAGGATCAAACATGTGTTTTTTCTAGCGAGAGTGCAGTACCAATTATCAATGCACCAACTAAGCCAATCACTTAGCTACTTGCAATAGCATCATCATTCATCAAGCAAGCAAACCATATTAATGATGTTAAATTTAATGATTTGGATGATTTCACATTCTGTTTGATTCAGTGTGTAACTTGACAACTGATTATTAATTAATAATTAATAATCATGTACACACTTGTAAGTTGATTGCATGGATAAATGTCAACTTCACGCACATACTTTACCATTTCGTTGAAAAGTTGCACGCCATCTCACGTGAACTTGGTTTTTCTTATTGCTTATTGCCTAGCTTGTCTCCATTAAGTCCATTTTCACTCCGTAACCGGTCTAAATATGTAACGGTCGTGCCTTTTGAATGTAACGAACTAGTCGATGAAAATGTTATATTTCGTTTTGTTTGTAACTGGCTGGAAGTTGTTGGCTAGTAGCTGATTTGATTAGTCGGTGGATGTTGACTGAAATCTTAGCTTGGTTGGTTCATGTAAAAACATATTTGGTAATTTTAGCTGTTAGCTGTTGCTGTTATGATGAAAAATGACTATATTAGGCATTAATTCTCTCAATCCACGTATTTTCTTTTATTATTTGAAAGTGCTTTGTAATTTATAAATAAGCAACTACCAGCTAAGGGTGACAAGTTACTTCAAGTAGCTTGTTGAAAGCTAATATTTGACTGGAAAGCTAACTTGAAAGCTAAATGGAAACTGATAACCAAACATGTTTTTTTTTTGCTGTTGGAAACAAATGATAAACTATCAGCTCAAAGCCAAGTAATAAGTACTACTCGTATATATTATGGAAAAAGGTTATCATAATTACCCATTGGAGATTTAAGTGAAGTGTGATCGTGTAATTGATGTATAAAAACTATACGCTCTACTACTCTAGAGTCGTTGATTCAATGGATTCTGCTCGATCTAGATTGAATTTTGTTGTACACCTTATGACAGATCAAATTAATCGAGCTAGAAGTATACTTGCAGTTTATTTTTATTTTTTAAAAAATTATTATTATGTTCTTGAGTCTCAGTCATCAGTTAATTTAATTTAAGCTTTAATTTTAATTATATGATATATATCAAATCCAATGTGATAAGAAACTCATGAACTCTCATGTGAAAATTTGATAAAAGTATACTCCGTAACTAATATTGATTTTATGAAATTCAAATCAGATTCAGCTTTTGATTATGATGATAGTCTTCTAACTTTGAAATGTTTGGCCCTAGCGCGAGCCTTAGCCGTCTCTTAAGAGCTACTCCGTAATTATCCCTAACCAACACAATGCATATTTGTTTGTTTTTTGTAGGGAGTAAATAACATATTTGCCTATGTAGAATAGAAACAACGAGCTGAGTTTTCTATTTGAGAAATAGTAAGTATATATGGGAGATCAGAGCATTATTAGCACACCCATAATTAACTAAGTTATCCCCTCAAAAATCAAAATTAACCAAGTTATGAAATCTAGTTTGTTTTCTACGTGCCAAACAATAGTAGAGTTTTTTTGAATTGCACAATCTTTTTGAACAATGACAATGTGATCCATTTTATCAATTAAATTTAAAAAGTAGGTAAATTGACTACTTTAGGTCAACCTAATACTTTAGGTCAATTTGTTGCACATTTTTTGTATCATTAATTTAAATAATCTCATTACATAGAAATTATGTTCTTCCCAATTTCAAGTTAAATAGTTACTATTCCTTTTGTCTTCGTATCCATGGAGAAGGTGCTCGAGATTTAATTGATTGAATCCAAGTTTGACTAGTTGAGCATGTAACATGCCAAGCATGGAGAAACTACTAGTAATAGTTCATACTTTCACTCTTTACATATTTATTTCAATTAAGGACACCCTAACTGAAAAATTAATTGGTTGATGATAAGTCATCTCGATCTGGAGATTCATCAACAATCCAAAGTGATTTTCTTGATGTACATCCTTTATATATAATACAACAACACTGGCATCGATCAATCCAAAATCCTTTTAAAGCGGTAGGTTAATTAGACGCGAATTTGGTCATGTGCTAATTAACTGATTCATCATCTCATTACCTCAAATTTTGTCATTAACAACCGGCTATATGATCCAACCAAGAGCTAGCTTATTTTTTTTACTTGATATTTAAACAATATCGTATTTGATCGAATAGATGATTTTACTCGTATTATGTAATTCTTCATAGGAAGAGAAATGTCCTAGAAGACCCATGTTACTCTACAATCAATCCACATGCAATTGCTTAGTATTGACTCTTCATTCTCATTAAACCTCCTATATACAAGTGTTACTTGTAATCACCATTTTTATATACTAATGTATATTTATATACTTCATCAATTCCCTTTCAAACCAGCTTCAACGCCTGCATTTATTTGTAATTACATTTTGTCATCTTGATATATATTTATTATTAATACTATCCTTTAATATACGTTGGATGCACGTTTGCCTTCCCTTAGGAGGATGAAAAGGCATTATGAAAAAAAAAAAAAAAAAAAAAGTCAAAGAACACCCAAATCACACAAAACAATACCAAAAAAATTAATGAATAATAATCGAAAAAAAGAAATTCGGGAAAAGGTAAGAGCGAAGAAAAATAAACCTGGACTTGAACAGCACCCTAATTTACTTAGCCTCTTCATTAGATTGCAAGAAAATGTGGAAAATATTTATGTCCACAATGACTCTTTCTTCAAAGGGTCCTGATGAATTACATTGTTGCAGTTGAAGCAGCAAAATTGTTAAGATACTGCTGCAAATTACTAAAGTTATCACTGTTTGTTAAAAGAAATGACTTTTCATCTGCTAAATCTAACTGGTTTTGGATTAATGCGTTGTTGGGTCTTGCTGCATTTGTATGCTCATTATTTCTGCTTGTGCCATTGCAAGCTGCACTTTGTAGCTGCTGAACTTGTTTTGCAGGAATGATATCGCCCAACACACCCGTACACCGGGTCTCTGATCCTCGCGTTCGCTTCGTACACCAGACTGCTCACTGCGTCTCCTCTCTGATGGACGGAAGCTCCTGATATTTCCAAAACAATCCAGATGTTTAGGGTAAATAAGCTAAGTTTAGCAAATTAATGTATAATTATATATCCAGTGCAATATATTTATAAATTTGCACTGGATATTTGTTATGATTTTTATTACAGAGTACTTCGTATTATTATTATTATTATTATTATTATTATTATTGTAAGGAAGTGAGGGGATTCGAACCTGTAACATTTTGCCGACGTTACTGGACCGAAGACCTTATGGACGAGGGCAAACCTCTGAGGATCTTCGGGAGGAAGTAAGGAGCAAAGATGCAGTCCTTTGCGCAACGGCGTCGCAATAACTTGCATGACGCACAAGGCGTACTCCACTACCCATGCTAGCTAGCTAATCTTTAATTTTGTTGAGGAAACAAAAATAATTAAGCTAGCTAAGAAATACACTGAAAATATGAACAACAATATGTGATGAAAATGAAATAGGGATATAGTATAGACCAAAATGAGTCTTGCCCTTTTATTTATACTACCTTAAGACTCAAGGTTGAATGGATCCCACTCATAAAATAATTAAGCTAAGGTTCAAACTAAGAAACACAACTTTAAAATTTATTTATTTGAGATGAGACAAATTAGAAAATCAAGCAAATTTATAGAAAGAAGAGCTTGATTAAGAGTGCAACTACCCTTAACCTACAAGAGGGTTTTAACTTCTAATAATAAGGTTTGTGTGTATATATATAATATATTTGAGCAAGCAAGAATTCTTTTTTCATGAATGAAATGTAAACGACCAATCTATATAATGTTTCTGCTACCATATTATATATAATTTCACAAAGGTAGTCTATACTAGAAGATGGATTGCATGCAAGGGTATAAAGGTAAATTCACATGTAAGGTAAGACCACCGCCTTGGCGCGTGATAGGTTGCATCCATGCAATTGTTTCATTTCCACGTTCCTGTTTGACTAGATTTTCCCCTATTTTATTCGTATGCTAATCTAAATTTTGAGGCATTAGATAACCAGTAAATATATCGTATATTTCTTAAAATGATAGAGTATAAATTTTGGAATGTAAGTTATATCACGCATTAATAGATGTAATTTATAATTTATATACAGAAAAATTTGGAGGATGTGGTGCACAATTCACTTAATATAGTTTGAATAATAAGGTTATTATATCGATCATAAGGTACTATACTTCGATTCACAATAAATTTATTGTACACTAATGTACTTTGGATTTGCCTTTTATATATGAAGTATTTTCATTTTTTATTAATGTTATCCAACACTTCTAGGGCTAAGAGATTAGAAAGATTTGATAACTGATATGACAAATTTTGTCTAGTGAACTCCCTTGCCACTAGCTTCTAGCCGCTAAAGTTCCTCCTCGGGTTCTCGTTAGCATTTGTCTTCATCAATTTATTTTTTAATTTTCTTCTTGCTTCATTGCTACGTAGCAGCACACTGTACATGTGAATAAAAAAAGAGAGACAAGTACAAGTAAAAACATAACTGATTACATAGATGATGTTGGGAAAGGAGGAGCCGTGATAGATGCAGCAATTTGCTGCATCTGCTGCACGCCGCACTGTTCACCATATTATTTTTTTTTTTTTTTTTTTTTTTTAAAAAAAAAAAAAAAGAATCATAATGTGATTTGTCATATCCTCGATTCATATTAACATATCCTAGGTTCACTTTCACCTATCTTAGTGTGATTTTATCATATCCTTGATTCATTAGCATATCCTTGTGATTTGCAAAAACAATAGTTATCCTACATTCATTTTAGCATATCTTGTTTCAATTTCACAAATCTTACATTCATTTTAGCATATCCTTGATTCATTAAAACATATCCTTGGATTGTAAAAAAAAATTCATAGTGTATTTGCAAAAAAAAAAAAAAAAAAAAAAAAAAAAAAAAAAAAAAAAAATCTGACAGCATCTGTCACGTGGTCCCACGCGAAAAAGACTAAAATACCCTTTGCTGCATTTGTTTATGCAGCAAATTGCTTGCATTTGTTTATGCAGCAAATTGCTGCATAAACCATTCCCTCGGAAAGGAGCCATTAATGAGGTGGTAGAAAAGAAAGGAGCAAATTGGTTAACAAATGTTAAACATAAACAGTATTTTAGCAGTGGGAATATATATGAAATTGAGACACTCAGTCATCACACTAGCTTAATTAGCTTCGTCTCTCTATTAATATTATATTAATATTAATATATATTAAGAGCGAAAATAAAAATGGGTTCGACGTGAATGTTTGTGGCAGACATTCACATGAACAAATGCAAATCTACATCTCTAATTTGGTCACACGTCAAAGATTCATCACGCATCACAATGCATCATTCAACAATTATATATGTCAAATCTTCTTAAGCTAATTATAACATTATTTGAAAAAACATAACTAGCTATATATTGTCAAAGATAGTGGGAAGGAGATATGATTCTAAATTTTATTATAATCGAGGTTGTAATCTTAAGTGTTAATATTAATTTATGGAATCATGCATCAAAGTAGTTTTTGTAGGATTTGTGTTTCCATTTCAATAATCACTATTGTTAAGGATGGATATAATCATAGTTATATGTTAGTTATTACAGAAATATACTTGTATATTCTTTGTTCTGAGTTTTTTTGCTAAATTATACTCCGGTTTTATCTAGATTGTATGCCTCTATATCTCTATAATATGTTATAACAAGATGCAATAGAATGCAAAGATAAACAAGAACAATACACACAAATTTACGTGGTTCGTCGACAATGTGTCGACTAATGTCCACCAACAGAGAGAAAGACAGTATTATTGCTTTGAAGAATATCATATTACAGAGTCCATAATAAGAGCTAGGTTACGGAAATATAGGGATATATTGACTCTTAAAACAGAAACAGAAAGAGCCCAAGAATAGGCCCAAAAACAGCGAGACGCCCATACAAAGTTATACGAACAGGAGTCGACATACAATAATTCAAGACACCAAAGTAACACTCTATTATATAAGTGAAGGGGAGGAGAAGATGTGTCCCTCCATAAAAAAAGTCTAAATACCCTTATTGAAATTCAATTCAAACTAAAAAAACTTTTATTTGGCTATTAAAATTAGTTATTCAATAATAAATAACTAATTGAAAAATAAACCAATGTTATTTTTTTTTAAGGAAAATAAACCAATGTTAATAAACACAAGCACACATACATACATGCCAAAATTAGCATACTATAAAAACAATTCTATTATTCTCATTCTAAAAACATTTAAAATACATTGGTATGTTGGTAAAACCAGCGGTAGCGGTTAGCTGTAGAGGTAGATGCCAACTGTAGAGGGTAGTTGTAGCGGTTGATCGGTGTTGTTGGAGTTAGTTGTAATTTGTTAGTGTTTCATAAGTAGTTTTGAAGTACCGTATAATAAAAAAAATGATTTTTAAGATGTAATATAGTAGCGTTTGAAAAAAACTACTCCAAAAGCTATCACTAGTGGCTTTTGTGGAATCTGCCTCAAAAGCTAAACGCTACTTTGCACATCTAGTTTGCAAACATAATTAGTTAGATAAAATAGATAATTGACCTAGTCAAACTCTAAAAGCTACATTAAAACTCCCATCAACATATATGATCCTTCAAAATTTAACATTGCACGCATCGCGTGCACCCAACACTAGTATTATATTTGTGTGTGATTACAGTGATGTTGTTTAATTATTCTTTGAGTTTACAACTACGTACTCATAATAAAAAAACAACTACATCCCGTTCACACAATAAGCATTCCCCCCAGAATTGTTTAGGTAACTTGGCTTGAAAATATAAGGCTCTAGCTGTCTCCAATATAAGCCTATGTTTCCTCTCCACTACCCCATTTTGTTGGGGTGTGTTAGCACAACTGGTTTCATGAAAAATACCCTTATCCAAAAGTAAAAGTTTCATAGGACCTTCACAAATTTCTTGTGCATTGTCACTTCTAATTTTCTGCACTTTAGCATGAAATTGTGTCTCAACATATTGAAAAAAATTGTTGCATCACACTTACAACATCAGACTTGAATTTGATTAAATGTGTCCAGGTAAATCTGCTATAATCATCAACAATGGTTATGAATTGATTACATCCAGTATGAGTTGGGATTTAATAAGGTCCCCACAAATCTATGTGTAACAACTGAAAAGGAGAACTGGACTTTATTTGACTTACAGGAAAAGAAAGTCTACACTGCCAGGACATATTTGACAAATAGTGGAACTAACACAATTTGACACAGGACAATCTGAAATTACATGTTTTATTTGTGTGAAGGGTAGATGACCAAGCCTTGTGTGCCACAACCTAGCCTTTTGTGTATCAGTTGTGACTGCAGAAATAACACTTAGTCCTTTTGGATTGGAGACTAAAGGAACTGACTTGTTTAGTTGATATAGACCATCAACTAAGTTACCAAGAAGAAGTGGAGGCTCAATCAAGGAGTGCTCCTGAAGATAACAAGTATTATGAGTGAAGTACATGATTAAAGAAAGATCATGACATGCTTTATTGACAGATAACAGATTAAATTTGAAATCAGGAGCATGTAACACATCATGAAGAATAATGGAAGGGCTTAGAAAAACTGTGCCAACATGTTTAACCATTATCCTATTCCCATCTKGTATTAAAATTGAGCTATTAAAGGTCTTATAATCTGCAAACATGGTCAGGTCATTGCACATGTGATCACTAGCACCACTATCAATAATCCATTGAGATTTCATGCATGATATAAGACAAGTTGTACCTGCCAAATTAGCCTGATGATAAACTTCTGAATCTGCCTTGTTATCTGAACCTGATTTGTTCTGCTTGTTGATCATATACAGTAAGTAATTATACTGACCAATAGTAATATTAGGATAGAACCATTAGCATTCCCTGAAGACATATGCTGTGATACATTTTCTGAAGTGASAGACTGAACTGATGCTGCAATTTTCTTCTCTTTAAACCCCTTGAAACCAGGTGGATAACCATGTATCTTGAAGCACCTTTCAAGACTATGTCCAGGCACCTTGCAATGAGTGCAATAATAAGAGGATGCATGCCTTTTGTTATTCTGATTCTTATTCACAATTGCGGCATTGTCACTGTCTCTTATACACATCTAGATGTGTATAAGAGACAGATATAAGATTTCTCCTGAAGATAACAAGTATTATGAGTGAAGTACATGATTAAAGAAAGATCATGACATGCTTTATTGACAGATAACAGATTAAATTTGAAATCAGGAGCATGTAACACATCATGAAGAATAATGGAAGGGCTTAGAAAAACTGTGCCAACATGTTTAACCATTATCCTATTCCCATCTGGTATTAAAATTGAGCTATTAAAGGTCTTATAATCTGCAAACATGGTCAGGTCATTGCACATGTGATCACTAGCACCACTATCAATAATCCATTGAGATTTCATGCATGATATAAGACAAGTTGTACCTGCCAAATTAGCCTGATAAGAGACTTCAGGATCAGTTTCTGTTGTTGAGCTTGTTACTGAAGGTGTTGGTGGCCTTTTATTGAGTACATCTATGAGGTAATTATACTGATCAATACTGATGCTAGGAGCTGTCTCTTATACACATCTATGTTGCACACAATAAGCATTCCCCCCAGAATTGTTTAGGTAACTTGGCTTGAAAATATAAGGCTCTAGCTGTCTCCAATATAAGCCTATGTTTCCTCTCCACTACCCCATTTTGTTGGGGTGTGTTAGCACAACTGGTTTCATGAAAAATACCCTTATCCAAAAGTAAAAGTTTCATAGGACCTTCACAAATTTCTTGTGCATTGTCACTTCTAATTTTCTGCACTTTAGCATGAAATTGTGTCTCAACATATTGAAAAAATTGTTGCATCACACTTACAACATCAGACTTGAATTTGATTAAATGTGTCCAGGTAAATCTGCTATAATCATCAACAATGGTTATGAATTGATTACATCCAGTATGAGTTGGGATTTAATAAGGTCCCCACAAATCTATGTGTAACAACTGAAAAGGAGAACTGGACTTTATTTGACTTACAGGAAAAGAAAGTCTACACTGCCAGGACATATTTGACAAATAGTGGAACTAACACAATTTGACACAGGACAATCTGAAATTACATGTTTTATTTGTGTGAAGGGTAGATGACCAAGCCTTGTGTGCCACAACCTAGCCTTTTGTGTATCAGTTGTGACTGCAGAAATAACACTTAGTCCTTTTGGATTGGAGACTAAAGGAACTGACTTGTTTAGTTGATATAGACCATCAACTAAGTTACCAAGAAGAAGTGGAGGCTCAATCAAGGAGTGCTCCTGAAGATAACAAGTATTATGAGTGAAGTACATGATTAAAGAAAGATCATGACATGCTTTATTGACAGATAACAGATTAAATTTGAAATCAGGAGCATGTAACACATCATGAAGAATAATGGAAGGGCTTAGAAAAACTGTGCCAACATGTTTAACCATTATCCTATTCCCATCTGGTATTAAAATTGAGCTATTAAAGGTCTTATAATCTGCAAACATGGTCAGGTCATTGCACATGTGATCACTAGCACCACTATCAATAATCCATTGAGATTTCATGCATGATATAAGACAAGTTGTACCTGCCAAATTAGCCTGATGATTAACTTCTGAATCTGCCTTGTTATCTGAACCTGATTTGTTCTGCTTGTTGATCATATACAGTAAGTAATTATACTGACCAATAGTAATATTAGGATAGAACCATTAGCATTCCCTGAAGACATATGCTGTGATACATTTTCTGAAGTGASAGACTGAACTGATGCTGCAATTTTCTTCTCTTTAAACCCCTTGAAACCAGGTGGATAACCATGTATCTTGAAGCACCTTTCAAGACTATGTCCAGGCACCTTGCAATGAGTGCAATAATAAGAGGATGCAKGCCTTTTGTTATTCTGATTCTTATTCACAATTGCGGCATTGTCATGACTAGAACTCTGATTGTTTCTGTAAACATTCCATGGTCTATTTGGTGGTTGATATGGCTTGTTGTTGGAAGCAGCAAAACCAAGAGATTCCTTGGCTTCTGTGGTTTCATGAGATAACTCCTTATGAGATTCTTCCTGAGCAATTAAACGACCTGTATGCCTCAGATATTGGTGGTAAATCCTTCATCATTAATACATTGCTTCTGATTCTTGAGAAGACTTCCTTCAATTTCATCATAAATCGAATAAGCTTCCTGTTTTGCTGTTGTTTGAACAACTTTCCAGTCAGATTACAAGTACACTTGTTGCATACACAAGTTGGAATTGGATTTATTGACTCAAGATCATCCCACAACACCTTGAATTTGGTGTAAAACTCCAACACTATTAGAGTACCCTGAGTAATCTCTGCTAGCTGCTTCTCAAGATTAAAGGTCTTTATGTGAGAACTATAAGCAAATTTCTCATCCAAATCCTTCCAAATCTCAAATGTTGTGTTGAATGACATAACACCCTCAGCAACCTTGGGATCAAGATTGAATACAATCCAAGACATGATGTTATCATTGCATCTGTCCCAAGCTATACATTTAGAATCTGTATCAGGTGGTCTAGGTAGTGTACCTCTCAGGAAATCAAGCTTATTCCTAGTTGAAAAGGCCATTAACATGCATTTTTTCCAGTTTGCAAATCYAGTGCCATTAAACTTTTTATTGACTAGTGATTGAGGAGTATAATCTGATGGAGGTATGTAATAAACACTTGAAGGATCATTATTAGGCAGTAGATTGGTCTGTGAAGAAGTATGAGGTTGTTCTGATGTTTCTATATTGGCTGACATATTGAAGAAGGCAAAAAAAACAATATGCAAAATCAAAGAAAATTTCAGAAAATGCAATCAACAGAAATGTAAACAACAGGAAATTTGCAAGGATAACAGGAAAGCAAAAAAAAAAACAATCACAATGAGTACGAATGCTGTAATGGGATAGCAGAAAACAAAGAAAAATGAAGAAAGAAGGAAAAGAGAAAAAAAAAATTGTAGTGATCAAAGCGAAACAGCAAGAACAAAAAATGATAATGAAAGGGAACAATATCGAAAACAATTCCGATTGTCAGAAGAATTGATAATGCAATTGCAGGGAAGAAGGGTTAATGCGCACTTATCGTCGATCAAAAGAACACTCTCAAGTAGGATCAACAGTCCAGAGAATTTCCTAGAAAATCCGTCAGGATACAAAATTGGCAGTAGATGTCGAGTTCACCAAAGAATGCATACAATTTTCAGAGAGAATGTAGAACAGAGACTGCAGAAAAGAATTGTCGCAGGCATCAGGAATCTAGCAGGAGAGAAATCATGGATGACGATTCAAGAACGCCAATTAAGAAGCCTTGGATACCATGGTTGAAACTAGGAAGGCAGGAGATAGATGTGGATGGAATGATGTTTCCATTGATGAAAATACAAGCTAACAAGACTAATGAATTGTAAGAGAGAAACATGAGAGAGAACATTGTAAGAAGAATTAGTGTTTCTATTATTGATGAAAAAAATGGCAGCAACTTACAGCATAGGTTCCATATCTAACAAGTGTTTAAATATAAGACAAAGCCTCAACAAACTTTGTAAACAAAGTTGCGGAGTGCATACAAAAGGCATAGGTCCAACATCGCGCTCACATGAGAGTAGGAGTATTTCCAATAATACTGTCTCCTCTTCCTCTGCATGTGAGTGTCAAGTCGAGACGCATTCGAGTCCGGAACGTAAATTCTTTGTGTTTGTTCTGTGTTTTACTTTACATTCTATCTGCATCTGTTATAAGCACCACGAAGCTTTTGCTATTATATATAGTGAAATGGAATCATGATTGGACATAGTAAGTATGGTGAAGGAGGTTTATTTGGGAACTAATGTACGTAAGAAGCTAAAGTATTTAACGCCATTTGTTTATGGCTATTGTTACTAGTTTCTATGCATGTGTTCCTACTTCCCCCGATTTAAGGTGGACATCCGACTATCCAATGGCCATTGCCCTTATATAATAGAGATGACTTCGAATTGACTCCTTAAAATATGGAAAATGAGAAATTAAATGAATGAAAGTTAAGTTTGTGTTTGACATTATAATGTTGGTGTCAATCTAGAAATTAATATGGGAAATGAGAATGTAATAAAAAAGACAGTTTGGAAAATAAGTAACTCGTTTTAAACTAGAGAGACTTGCGAATGATAGTGAACACAACAAATTAAATAGTGACAGCGAACTCATGCCAAGTCTCACTGATGTCAGATCTATGTAAATTTCTAATAATTAAATACGAGATTGATTAACATAACTTTCGTAACATCGTAGTTGTCATTGTTCTTAATTATTCCTATGATCGAGTTATACATCTAGTGATCTAGGGTGATCTTAGTGAAGGAAGCTTGGAGAAATCTAATGAATGCTGTTATGCCCAAATTCCTAAGTGGTCAAATACAGCTTCAAAAGCATCTATTCAGCTTAACAGGTAGGCAACAGTGTCAAGATTCAAGGTTACAGGGTTACCTCCAGCTGTCAGCAGAAACAAAGTCAAAGAACGGTCCTAAGTTCAAGAGTTCGTAAGTCTAGAAGCCAAATAAACTGACCCACGTGCCTAAGAAAGTGGACAGAACAAGTCAAAGTTAGCAGTACATTTCGTTAAACCGTCCCTAGTGTTCCGAGTCCAGTTACAGACAGCATACCCGAATTCCAGAGAACCAGGTACCCCCACGTACCTTGTTTCTAGCTGCAGGCAAGAGCCACGAGTGACGTTTTACCGGGCTGAGATTTTATGTCCAGATCTCCCTGAGACCAGTCCAGGAAGACAGAGCACGTCCAAGACACGTTGGTCCGCAGAAAGTGGGTCCGAGATTCCAGTGTCAACTCCCATGGATATTCGGTAAGAAACTAACAGCTAGCCTCACTATAAATGAAAGATGCATTCTGCTCAACTGAAAGGACACACAATCTCTTTCCTCTTAAAGTCCCTAAGTATTTCTATATTGTTCGTAGCATAGATCTAAAGCCATTCGCCAAACAATTGTACATGTAATCAAAACGGGCATTTGTCGCCAAAGTAATAAGTGGATTGGTGACTCAAGGCCACCCGCGGTTTTGTTACCTCTTATTCCTAGGGTTTTGGCGTCCACCATTCTCGGGTGTTCTTCCCTTCTCCTTTCCCCTCCTTTTCATTTGGCATTTAATTTATTTCATTATGCAACGAACCTAGTCTAGCTATACGTCGTACCAGCTTAAGTCTGACATAGGTGTGGCAGATTTTGCTTATTATAACAATTTGGTTCGCCTCACCGTGGGCTTGCGGCTCTGTATGCTGTATTTTTCCTATTTCCGTTCCCATTATAATATTCTCTCCGATCTAATAATTCTTTATTCTATGTTTTTACTTATGTTCTATTCTCGTATAGTTTAGTCTTTCTGTTTTATATGTGTATTTTTAATGATATGGTCTCTTTCTTTGTCTAATATTCTCAATTTATGTAGGTTCTATCTTATTTCACTATAATTGTTGTTGATGTGTTATATTTCATATATAGTTCTGTCTGTTCGAAACCAAGTAGTTCTTCATCTGAATGAATCGTTTATATTCGGCTAGAAATTCTCTGTAGCTAGCGAATGCGTAAGGATCGTAGCGGAGTGTGGCTAAAAGCTAACAGAAAGGAAAAAGGTAAGCGAAAATTAATGTTTTCAGATCTATCCGATGAAAGAAGATCCTTTAAGTCGGTTCGGCAGATCAAGATAATCAAGGACCCAAGTTCTAAGAAGATGCATCTTGGAGGCCCAAAATAAGAAAAGTCCTCAAGCTAATGTCAAAGGCTACCTGGAATGCGGCTTGAAGAGACCTACTCCTGTCGCCTGAAGGAAGCTAGAGACGAGCTACGCTTCAGTCCCCATTTGCAGATGATATCGCTAAAGCCATATCTCGAGGAAGCTGAATATCCCCCCTTGCCTAAGTTGTACGATGGGACAACCTTATCCAGTCGAGCACTGTCGCCCAGTACAAGCAAGAGAATTTGGCAAGCTTCCATTCCGTTCGATCTAATGGAGAGCCTGAGTGCAACTTTCGCACAGGGAACCTAGCTGGACTCTAACTAAGTGGTTAATTAACCCAAAAGCCAGGTTCGGTAGCTATGTTTTTCTTAATCTTGTTAATATGTTTATAACCATTGCAAAGTAAGCGGACGCGAGAAAAAGCATTCAAGCAACTACATCGCATCAGCCAAGAAAAAAGGAGAAAAACTGTTTCGAAGCTACCTTAATAGGTTCAAGACAAGGAGAATGCCAGCTATCAACGACTTGGATACTCCCTACGGCCAATAGAAGCATCCGAAGAGGTTTTGATTTATCGTTCTAGATATATTATGAACTAACTCAGGTTCCCCAATGTTCCACCTTCGAAGAAGGTGCGAAATCGGGCCACATGCAGAGATATCGATGCAAAGAGGATCAAGCATGCCCAGGAACCGTTCGCCTAGCAGGCCAGGTAGGCACTACTTGCGTCAGGTTAGCGAAGCTGTAACCCGATAAGTTGCAATGGCCTCGATCTTAGTTTTATCAATTTTAAGTTGTGCCTCGGAAGGTTCATGTTGGGTTTCAAGGTGGTTTTTTCTTAAACATTACTTATTCGTTAGTCGGCATATTAATAATCTAGAGTGCCGTCGCTCGAACGCAATGACACATTGACACAAAAGTCTGATGCGTGACTTTGATATTATATTGATGTATACATAGTCGTTGATTCGCCATGTTATCAACGAGAAGATTTCATTCGTAAGACAACTTACACTACGATAAAAGCACACATGCGTGTCTGCTAAGTGTGCTAAAAACGCCAGCCAAACAGGGCTACATACGCCAACTGCTTTAGGTTAATCGACTGGCAAGGTCCGAATCAAAACCAGTTCTACAAGTTCGATGCTCGTTAGGGTTTTAAGAGGTTCGATCACAGGTTCTACGCGTTCGATCGTCAGTTCCAATTCATACCAAGTTCCAATAAGTTCACTCACCACGTTCCAGGGTTCAATCACCAAGTTCCAAAGGGTTAGTCCCAAGGTTTCCCAAGAATCGATACACCAATGTTTGACGGGTTCAATCACCAGGTTCCCCAGGTTCAATCACCGGTTCAATGGTTTAGTCACCAGGTTTCCACCCACGAGATCCAACAAATTCAAACGACGAAAACTGCCAGGGCAAACACATTCGAAGGGTTATCAGAAACATCCAGCTGTATGGTCTCAGCACAGGGCTAAGTAAAATGCCAGCTAAGGGTCTCGACACCAAGCCATGACGCCAATGCTACGAGGCATGCCACTCATCAACACCTAAGTAACGCCACGTTATGCCCATATAAAATTACGCACTGAATTCTAACACGAAGCTAAGCGTCGTGACCTAGCCGTCGACACCCAAGGATACAATGTGACTTAAGCGTAGCAGCATCAAATCGAATGCATATGTCCCATGACTTTGACTCTCGCTAGCTACAATTACAACCAATTATCTAAGCTATATGTTTCTATGGTTACATAAGTTTTTCTAAGCCGCAGGTTCAACTACAGCCACGTGTTGATACCAAAGTGCCAGAAGACATACGTAAACTTAAAAACATATGACGTCCGCAATATTATCTAAGATTTCAAAGTATTCTCCTAAGCTATCTATGTATCCCTTGAAACTTTTGATGTCTTGCTCAAGCTATTGGCCAGGTTGAAAATTTCAAGGTGACCAGAGACGACAGATCTAAGAAGCAAACGTTCGGGGGCTCAAAGTCGAGCGTGAAGTTCATTTTCCCTAATTCCGCCATGCTTCGATTAGAAAAAATGGGGGCTTAATTGTTATGCCCAATTTCCCTAAGTGGTCAAATACAAGGTTCAAAAGCAATCGTCACTTGACAGGTAGCGCCAACAGTGGTCAGATTCAAGGTTACAAGGTACTTCCAGCTGTCAGCAGAAGACAAAGTCAAAGAACGGTTCCTAAGTTCAAGGAGTCTAAGTCTAAAGCTCAAATAAACTGCCACATGCTTAAGAAAGTAGGAACAAGTCCAATAGCAGTACATAGTCGCATAAACCGTCTCCTAATGTTTTCCAACAGTCAGTTACAACAGCATACCCGAATTTCCAGGAAGTCATGTACACCCACGAACCTTGTTTCTAGCTGCAGCGAAAGCGCGACGAACGTGAGTTTAGTGCATGAGATTTTATGTCCTTCCCTGAGACCAGTCAAAGAAGCAGAGCCAGTCCAAACACGTTGTCCCAGAAGATGGGTCCGAGATTCCAGGTTCAACTCCATGAAATTTCCGAAGAAACACAGCAGCCTCACCTATAATAAAGATCATTCTACTGCACGGAAAGGACACACAGTCCTTCACTCTCAAGTCCGAAGTATTTCCTGATAGTTTTCGTAAGCATAGATCTAAGCCATTCGCCACAATTTTACAATGTGAATCAACGGGCTATTCGCCAAATATAGTGATTTGGTGGACTCAAGCCACCCCGCTGGTTTTTTTACCACTTATTTCCTGGGTTTTCCGCATCACCGTCTCTGGTATACTTCCCTCTTTCCTCTTTTCAATTTTTGCATTTACTTTTATTTCATATACCAGACGAACCTAGTCTAGGCTATAAGTCGTACCAGCTTAAGTTCACATAGTGTGCAGATTTTTGCATAAACAATGGCCTAACATTAAGATATAAATTCTAATACAATAACATATTAGTTTAATTAATCAACAATCGATTTTGAATGTGATGATGAACCTCCTGTTCCAAGGCCAATGCATTAATGTGAGGGAATTGGGAGGCAGAAATTCCAAGCTGAATCATGAAGAGCCATACCGAATGGTAATGATCAAGCTTCTCCGCCTTTGCTGAGCTGCTGCGAAGTGTGATCTAGGCAAGCTTCAATGAAAGTATAAGACAGCATTTCCACCCATTACTTTGCTTAATTATTCCCATTTCCTTCTCTGAAGGTCGCACCAGTTTCCTAGCCAAGCTACATGATTCGCGGAACACAAATTGACATTCGTGTTGGACTTTGATATTTAGCTACAATGTCTATCCCGCAATCCTTGATGAATCAATTTGTTACATAACTCTTTCAGTTTTTTCTTCTTGTGGCCGGTGCAGAAACATGTTCAGAAAACGCGCGGAAACTAATGTCAGTTTGTGTGCTCTAAATAGCACATTGGGCTACCTACGAACCTGGGGGCAGTAGTCCTTGGCAATCTAAGTAAGATGTAAGCCATGAATCCGGAGCTGCTTGCGAGTGCACGGTAAACAATTTCGCTTCTGTTAATAATACTAGGAATTTAAATGCCGGTAGCATCATACAGTAGCTAGGTGCCAAAGTAAAAGCAGGCTTTGGCTGAATTGGGAACATTGAGTTCCATGGATGCAAGCACTTTGGTGTAAAATTCTCGTAGTCGTCTTTCGACCCAAGAGTGCTTCTAGCTAATCCACCTCATGTGTAGCTCTGTGTTTCCGTTTGGCTAGTTTGGCCTTAACCGTTGTACTGCTCCCTGAAGATGAAATTGAGATAATAGGTTGCTTAATAGGATGTCCTTTGACATATAACCATCGATCAAACTATCTTTAAATGCCGTTTTATAAAAATCCACTCGAGACTTTTGCAAGAACTGCTTGCTGGTTTAATTGGTACAATCAAGCATGTTTGTAACTCCCCAGGTTAATTCCCACCACCTTTTAGCAAAGGTCCTCTGCCTTCATTAAACACCTTTGCAATACCATTAAGATAGATTTCGTGAGTCTCGATGGCTCATTATTCAACAACTTGCCACCATTACAAACACACCGAATCAGAACTTAATGAACTAGCAAGGATATCAAGTTCGAGGAGAAGGCAACTCATGAGAAAAATAAAGACAATCACATACATCCATAAGACTTGCGATTGGGTAAAAATTGTGACTACTTTTTGTCCTTATCCACAAATAAGAAGAAGAAAATCGAAGTGCTAATAGTGTTGATAGGAAGCAAGCAAAGCGTAAAACAACTCCTTGTCTGTACTAAAAACACCTTGTGTGAAAATGTATCGTAGATTAAATCATCTCGGTCTATTATTATCCTGAGACCGACATGCCAACAGGTCGATCAGAAGAAGCAATCGAGACTTACTATGCAAGATCATCAGTACTATGGCCAACAAACATCATCTGCTAATGACTACGATCTTTTTTATAAAGAACATAAGCATGTTTGATGATTTGTACTCATAATAATCACAACTTGACATCGTCCTTGTTAATCGTTGTCTACTCCTAAGGTTTTTCCACAGGTGCCTCCCCTGGCATGCTCGATAGCCTCGAATACCTTCCCCGACTAAGCCAGAATACCAAGGCATTACGTTTGTTGGGGTTGAACTCAATTAAATGTTTGCTTCAAAGATAATTTGTTATTCCCACATGGGAAGAATTGATGCCATTTTCTTGTTATTTATAAAGGAAGTGTGCTACTAAGTGTTTGAACTAGTGTGTGGGGCTAGGCTGGCACCCCCACGCGCGCCCGCGCCTGTTCGGTCCCAGGCCTTGTGACACGTCGCTGGTGTGGCCCGTTTTAACACTCCTCATATTTTTTGGTCAATCCTTCCTTTGTTCACTTGTAACGTTTAATTGATTTCTATCCATTACAAATTGATTACGGAATTATTCTTTCCTGATTTTGGCCATCAAATCTCCCTTATTAAATCCGTAAGTCTTTGATCTTCTAATTCCCCTAACCCACTATAGAATTGGCACCTTCTTCGTCTTCACTGCAGGACATACTGAAAAATTCTTGCTCCACAAAATGTAAAACGACAACTCTTTTGGTTTCTCTCTTTGGGGAATCTTCGATTGTGTTTCTCAAATCCGGTGTTTTTTGCAGCTACAAGGGTTCCATTAAGTCGGAGTCGTGTAATCCTGGGGTCGATGCCACCCGGTTACGAGTACGAGGACAAAATTCGACTTTAGGACAGTGATCTGATCACCACGACAATTCAGATAAGTTTGTTCTTTGTTTATTACTACCTTATTTCCAACAATCTAAAGTCGAAATTTATACTGTTAAATGGCTGTGTTTGTATTCATATGTTGTTCCACTTAGGCAAGGTCTCTTTTTTTCCTGATATGTCAAGATGGATTCCGTTTGATGAAAAATTATAAAAGATGTGGTCTGAAAAGATAGAATTCTTTTTAGGTCATGATTGATTAATTAGCCCTTACGTTGATGTGCCTCGCAACTGATTCCGTTAAGACTTTGATACAGGATAATAAGACTTTGTTCGTGGATGTTTTGCAATTCTAATATGACTGGACCTTTTATATCTGATTCTATAGGTAAGTTAATAAGAATGCTAAGGAAGATTTGGGATGCTTTGTAAACACTGAAATAGTACTGATGACTCATGGGACTAAGAATAAAGCTTGTAGTAGTTTGGTTAAGGCTTTTAAAATGACTGATGCAAATCTGTTTTGGATTCAAGTGCATGAGTATGGAGACCTTTATGTGCTGGATATTGATTGCTGAGGTAATGAGAGATTTGTGCAGACTTTTCATAGCCAACTGTCTTCCTTGACATTACACCGTTCGTGGAGGGTTAGTGTCCATTCCTTGAAGCACAAGCACGAAGGAATGTTCACTCTTCCAAGAGTTGGTGTCCGCATACAAGATTGAAGAGCAGAACAGGTGCAGCCTGAAGGAAAACTCGTGACATCTTCCTCTACTGCTGAACTGTAGACACCCAAATGTGTCTCCCCAAAATGAGTAACCGATGATGAAACATAACAAACGTTTCGTGATCGATTTGTTTTGAATGGGCGCAGTTAATCGTAAAAAAAGCTCGAAATATGTGAAGTCATGCTCGAAATCATGAGGCAAGGTCAAATAAGAGGCAAAAAGTATTTTCTCTTTTATTGCTTTTATTTTATTTTCATTTTTAGAATTTTCTATTTAGTTTTTAGGATTTTAAAATAATTTTATATTGGTGATCTTCATAATTTCCAACTTTTCATTGCATTCTTACCCTCATTTTTTTTCTCTGGAGTTCACCCAGTATTTTAGATTAATTTTTTCCGGTTTTTTCCTCTAATTTTTCTATGATTTACAATCTTTAAAAAATAAAAAATACATACAAAAAATACATAAAATCAGAAATAACTTTCAAAAATACCAAAAAAAATTACTCGAATGTCTAGACCCTAGACCAATATTCTTGCGAAAGGGGTGTCTAGGTTATTCCAATCCGAGAAGAATCAAGAAGAATCGAAATTTTTTGGTAAGGAAATAATCGGAGGCGTTATATACGCTCTGTGAGCGTATATACGTGTTTTTTGGTCCCGTGCCTATAAAATACTCTCCTTTGCCTCAACTTCGACAAGAATTCATACGTACCGAAGCTTATCACTTGCGTATTCTCTTACTCTCTCATTCATACTCTCTTTTCTATCTATCAAATACATACCTAAATACGAGTTCTCTTGTGCGTCCTTTCAAGTCATTTTGACGAGCGAGATTATAGTGTATAACTCTGGATTAACTCACCCAAACACATCCATGTTCTCTTTCTCCTATACTTGATTAATAATTATAAGAGTCACAATTCACTAATAAAGTGTAGAAACCCCCTTTAATCGCTTCATGTAAAATATGTAGGATTTAATTATCGGCATTGTTGTTGTTTCATTCATTAACCTTTATTATTCTTCTTTATCGTTATCATTAATTGTCGCTTGTCAATTACTAAACGTCTTTCTTTGCATTTTGTATATGCAATCTTTAAACGAGCGCACTTTTTTTATTCTATTTTAATTAACGATTATTGATTGCAGGCAACAAGGGAAGGAATGGCGCATATTATTATATTGCATATATATTTTGTCTCACTTGTGTATTTTGTCAAATAAAGACCGGAAATTACATGTTATCACATTAATTCAGATTAATTATGGACAACAGCGTTTCTGCACCGTATTAATTTGATAATATCAAGTTTCAACGATCTAGGAATAAGGTGTCATTTAGCATAATAAAACCCATTTGTACGTAACTTTAGGATTAGAAACGCAAATGCAGGTTTCAAAATTGCTAGGACTGTTTGTGCATCCAAATAATCGTGCTTAATGGAAACACAAATGAGACCGAGTAGAGGCGCTACATGCGGGCTGGATTGGTCGAAAGATTCAAACGTGTATCATTGTCCCCCCGAACCCACAACTGGTTATTGGATCGACCGTGGCCACTTTGTTTTGGCAACAACGTTTCGGGCGTCCGTGATTAACCTTATATGGCACGTGGCAGATGCCCCTATCGACCAACACTCCCAACGCACTCACAATGCGGGTTCTTGTGGCTCAACCCATCAACACAACCACTAAACAACATCGATGTAGGCCCAAGCCCCCGCGGGTAAGGTCCCACTGTCTACAAATTTGGCGACTTTCAACGTAGGAGACACATTTTGGGTGTCTACACTAACCTTGTTGAATCTAAGTCTGCAGGTAAAATCAAGCGTTACAAAGGAAAGGGTCGACCAATTCCATGGCACCAGAAACAAACAGGTTTAATCAAGAAGGGACCACGCCCAAGAGCACAGCTCAATGGCAAAATGCTTCACTTGGGTGAGTTCCGGACATTTCTGCAAGGGAGTGTCAAACAGGACGGGAACGGTTATAGAGTC
>SNQN01006075.1:3721-40663 GCA_008642245.1 Bassia scoparia | reverse complement strand
TTTGAGTCTTACTGTATCTCTGTGTTTGGAAGGGAAGAAATATAAAAGAATTTAAAACCTACATTAATTACTGTTATATCTGGCATATTCCTTAGAGAGACTGTTTTACTAGAATATTAATGTTTTGTGTTTTGCTGGTGTTTTTTGGGTTTTTTGGTCCGCTTGTCCTTTTCGGCTGTGCTTTTCCTCTCTCCAGGACTTGTCGTGTTGTCTCAAAATTCACCATTATTTGAATGAGTCTAAACCCAAAAATTGAAAATAATATAGGGGGTCCTGGGACTAACTCAAGCATGGGCTGGGTCCGTCCGTGACTTCTCCCTGTCTCCTGGGGTCTTTTGTTGGTCGGTTGTTTCGCTTGACCTTCCTTGCTTTTTCCTCGTGATCAAGTACATCACTTCTGGTTGTGTGTTTCTCTGCTCCTCGCAGCGTCGGGGTCGCCATCTTATCATTTTTGTATCATATTCTATAAGTCAGTAAGCTGAACAATTTAAGTACTTTGGGAAGATAATGATTTAACTCTAACAATAGTTTATAAGAATTATATATATAATGGTGAAGGGGCACTCATAATAAATCAAATCAATTCACATTTCAATTAATTTTTATGGTCAAAAAAAACAATATATTACAATTGCAAAAATATGTAAGCAAATAAAGCGTTGTTTTGCATCTAAACTTTTACTTGAGTTCATATCACATTAATGTTCTACCAGAAGAATAAGAAATTTGGCACACAGCCTGCAATAAAAAGCCTAAGTACATAAAGCAGTCAATCTTTCGCCTCTTTGTTGTCAGCCTGCGCTATTAGCTTCGCTGTACTATGGCTATTTCTCACTTGCGTCATCACTTAGCCCCCGCAGGCTTCCGTGCACTCGCAGGTCTAATTGCATAAGTCTCTCAATCGCGTTTCTTCGTCGTTAAGTTGGGCATAGTCTTTTCTTTGAGCATGGGTCTGTGGATTGTCCGTGCCAGATCTTTCCTTCATTCAGCGCGGCATAGTCGAGGTCTATGCCAATACAGTGATGCAGGGTCCGTGGAGGTCCAGGTGGAGGTGTACGCTTGGTGACGTGAGCTAGCATGGGGTGTTCTATTCCGAACGCCTTAGGGTTACGCGAACCAAGCATCTTTATCCTCCAAAGGTCTTTCTTCTTAAATTCGTTCCTCTCCCGCAGCCTATAGTCAGTCAACGAGCCGTAAGCCGATTGGTTGCAGTCATCCATTCTTGTAGAAACGGAGAAGTGGTCGCGTCATGTTCACAAGGTCCTAACCTTCGCAGCTTAGGACGGGCAACCAAAAAGTCCACCCACTCTTTCAAGAACGACTAAACAATGAATGCATTTGGGGGCCTGCGAGTATCTCGCGCGATTTGGGATGATTGTTTCTGTTCTCATATTCTTGCTCTGCATTAAACGGACAGGGAATAAAAAGTCAACGCCGAAGGCCACTAATAGTCTCCTCGCAAACCTGTCGTCATCTGATTCATCATTCCATCTGACATAGCCACCATGGAAAATCCACATAATCACAGCCTCTCCATTTTTGCGAGTACATTTGTGCAGCATCTGCAAAGTACCCGTACCCAATATCGTCTTCAGAATGTTGACGAGTACGACTCTTTTGGGTGCGTAGTTAGCAGTAGCTTTTAGTGTTATACTGATTCCATTAGTTCTACGAGGAGGCAATAATCAAATGATAAGCGTTCATTACCATATCTGTCAAGAAATAACTAAATATTTAAACGGACTACGAAATTTAACCTGGAATTACTAAGCGTTGGTTAATTAATTCGGGAATTTAAAGAATGTATTATACTGCAAATAATGAGGACAAGTCAAGGCGCATTATAAGGATCTGTTCCAAGTCGTCCAATCGAGCAATATCGTCCCACAAGCTTCTTGGTTTTTGGTTTTGTTGGTTTACACAGTAAAGCAGGGCGAACGATCAACCTACATTGCTTCACAACAAGAATAACAGACGCAAGACAAAATTTTCCAACTTTTGAGGAAAGAGATAATAGACAAAATAGGCAAAAATTACAGGGCCCCTTTCTATGGGCGTCTTTCACTAAATTCTAGGCCCGCATTGTCCTACAACGGGTGGTCGATTTTAATTCAATAAATCGACTTCGTGGCCAAAAACAATGTCAGAACACTCTTACGC
This sequence comes from Bassia scoparia, assembly GCA_008642245.1. Classification (NCBI taxonomy): domain Eukaryota; kingdom Viridiplantae; phylum Streptophyta; class Magnoliopsida; order Caryophyllales; family Amaranthaceae; genus Bassia; species Bassia scoparia. Next base: position 38,503 of record SNQN01006075.1, on the reverse strand, counting down.
TTCTCAAGTTCCGATGAAATTTTCAAAAATTGAATAAAAAGAATTCGATAATGGGGCAAAGGAGGTGACTATACCCAACCAATTAGATAGCCAATTAATTTCTTCAGGCCATGGGTAATTCTCGTTATTGTTAAAACGAAAGGAATGAGGTACGTGGATTCAAATTTATGACAGCAACATGTAAAAAAGCAATATCATTTCACAAACCTGAAAGTCAGAAAAACGCTGCAATGATGGTCACGAATCACCTTTGACTCTGTTAGAAAGATCACGCATCAATGCATCGAAGAAGCTGGGACTTACCATTGGTCGAGACCATGGCTTGATGAGACCTAGAGATACGGTTAAAGATTTGTATAGTAAAAGGCAAAGATAGGTTTTTTTTCGACAGTGCATAAGTCCTTCACCTCCCTCTAACATTTATAATGCATCGCCAAAATCGAGCCACACATAAATTATTAGAGCGTATATAGCAAATGAGCGTATATAACGCAGAAACAGAGCGTGTATTAGTACGGGTTAGCTGCGTAATAACCGTCTTCAGCTCGTAATAGGTACCAGCTTCGGTCCAAGGAGGCACTGTCCATAATTTTTCTGGAAAGTTACGAGTCTCAGCGTATATACGCTGCTAGGGACGTAATCGGCAGGAGGGTCTGGCGTATATTTAGGGCTCCTCTACAAAGTGTATATATCGGCCCTCCATTCACAATTCGGATGGGTTTTTTGATCAATTTTCGTGTTTTTATGAGATCTGCCTTACTATTACCAGTTCTGTATTCGCAAGTTCGGGTGGGGCGATTGTCATAATGGTTGCTTTCACTGCGACTCAAATGCATTGTAGGTATGGTTCTATTTTTTTGGGTTTACGGAAGGCCGGTACCATCCAAGGCATACTAAAACACGTGATACATCAATAGCTATTAAATATCTATCATGCACAGTACATTCACACACAATGCATAATCGACACATACATGTATTAATTTATCATCCGATAATAATCATGCAATACATTTCACACACATTCATAACGACACATCATGTATTCAATGACCATAAACTCATCAGAGATTTCAGGAGGCTAAGCTTAGTCTCTTGGGACAATGTCATGGTTTTAAACTAAGATCCGCCACTCCCCCGGTTTCGCAACTACCTATTGGTTCTCACGAGTGGCCGTCTCCAGAAGTTCATCAATATAGCGAGTTATACTGGGTCAATACTCCGGAGACATAGTAGTGATTGCCGTACCACTCAGAGGAAGGCATCATAGAAGTATAAATGGTTGCAGGGGCTAGTGCGGAATGGTTGAGTGCACGAACTGTGGTCCCCAGACTGAAAAGCAAACGAGTCGAGAATTGAGGCGCGAAAAGAGATGAAGCACAGCACTGCGACCATTTGCCTGGCTTCTGAAATAAAGAAAGTCAGGAATGAGCATTTCACAACCATTAGAACATGAATGTCATGAAAGCTGTAGGGTGAAGGATTTGACATGGCCCCCAATGAGCTTGACGATGGTTCTCTCTTAGATAATCTCGTCATTTCCATAAGGATGATCAATTGTACCACTCAGGCATTCGCATGCCGATCTTTGTGGCCGTGTTGCCCGCCGTTTTCTGGAAAGCTGGAGATAGGCATCAAAGGCGTATAGATCTGGGGTCTACCTCAGCATGCAGTCTAACCTCAGGTGCCGTGTCGTCCAGGTCTCCATGCACGGACCAGTCTCGTCCATCATAAGCTGATGTAAGAATGGAGCAAATGGAACAACTCCAGTCTCCGAGACTCATGCTACAAAGTCTGAGAAGACGTTACAGATGGCTTTTCCCCGCAAACAATATTCTAGTTCGCAAAATTAGTCAAAGAAAAGTGTGAACACGTTTTGCCGGGGCAAGGGAATGAACTTGACAGTCAGGCAGCACCAGGCGGCGGGATCAACACCTCACTAGTAAGCCACACCCTCAGTCAATAGAGAATGTACTTCGATAGCCTCCAAAAGGGCAGTTTCTGAGTTGCCCGCACAAGTTGATATGCATCATCAGTGGGCCGGAGGGATCTGCAGGGTACCACCAGGAAATCCTGAGCATACTGCCTCACACAATATACACGTTCAACCTTGTGGGTGATCAGAAGAACAACCGCGTCAGTCGGTCGTCTTGAAACTCATCGCCGACGAAGTCCCGGTCATGGAAAGCGCTAAGTGCAGCAATGAATGATCAAGTCTCCGCAAAAAGGACGAAAGTGCACCTATGAATTACAGCGAACATGGGAAAACTGTCACAGAAGCTATGGAAATGTTGAAAAAGGAGAAGAATACGAGGGCGGTAGTATCTACCTCGGAAGCTTCATACGTTTGATCCTCTTACCGAGTGTCCGATCAGAGCATCTTGGGGGGTCTCAAAAGTGCTGGCGCCCTGCCGCGCCCAACACATAGCATATGCCGCGGGAATACCTGTGGAGGCCCAGGAGCGCTGGGGGCTAGAGAGCGAGATAAGAGTAAGCCTCAGAAGCCCTTGCAGAAAACTATTTCGGGATAGTAGTTAAGCTCAACACGTCAAAGTTGAAAGAACAGAAAAAGATACAAAGGGCAAAGTTAACCTTCTAATCTACGGCCCGCCATGGGCCTCTTATTATCACTCACATTCACGTCCGTTCTACTCTTAATTGCCTGGTCTTATAGTCCGTGTCCCCTCTTCTTATTTATCCTCATGCGTCACAAAGCAAGCTCGAGATAACCTAAGGAATCGGCACCAGTCATAATTATGAACGACGTCCAATCCCTCAAATGAAGCAGGTCATGTCAAATTTGGCAATGGGCTTCAGCCGGGGATTCCGTGTTACCCGAAAAAGCTGTTGATCATCAACAGCGATGATGACGAGCTTGCTTGGACCTCAGTAACATTCGTCCATGTACCACAAATCCTCTAAAGAGTACCCCAGGCTTTCACATGCTTCTTGCCTCTTTGCGAAAGAGCACAAATGGGCCAAGCACACTGAGGAAGTTCCTCTGAAAGTAGTGTTCAGAGAAGGGTCAATCCTCACAGGTTGCCACTGGCAGTGAAAGTCAGATCATGTGAGCATAGAAAGTCAAAGAGAATGATAGTCATTTCACCGCCACGGAAAGTGGAAAATGTTGGGTCGTGTCTAGACCAACTCACTCAACAATAAGAACGAAGGATGAGGAGCCCGGTGGATACGGTGACAATTGCTTTGATAGTTTCTTACGAAAGATGGAACCGGTATTTCCATGAGTCCATAAAGTCTGGATCGTCCGGAGTTCCGAACAGAAAAAGTGCCACTCTCGTGGAGTGAACATACCTGCAGCTCATAATTTTCCTGGCAGAGAGCAAAACAAACTCAATAATTGCCATCCACAGAAAAGAAAGAGAGAAAGGAATGATAGTCTTACAATCCGCTGAAAGAGCGGACGATATATGTTGGTTCTCATGACCGATTAAGTCCGAGACGGAGACTGGAGACATTTCGAGGCATTTTTCCCGACTGGGAACGAACGTAGGAGCGTCTTCTACCTCCTCTGGAATCTCCCATAGGTTTGCCACCTACAGAGAAGAGAATACAAACAATTAGGAAACAAATCGGCAGCATAACGGCTATACATGGACAATACTAAACACCTAGAAGGGTAATAGCTCCGCAAGGAAAAATAGCCTTAAGGTTGATGACCACAAGCATACATTACACAAATAACTTTGGAATAAAGTTCTAAGGTTATTGTGTAGTGAAAACCAACATACATGTGAAGAAGCAAAGCAAAGCAATTTGAAATTCAAGGTTATACATTACGTGAATGGCTTCGAAATAAAGTTTCGAAGTTGTCATATAGTGAACGAGCACAACAATGGCCTACATCACCCAAATGGTTTTGAAATAATGTTTCAAAGATCATTATGTGGTAAAAGCAAGCCRAGAATAACATTCGCAAAGAATTCGGGGGCTATAACGAGCTCGAGTAAGTTTCGTGGTCGAAACCTTCGATAAAAGTAATCCGATACCACACTAAGAGCAACTCAACAATCAATGGTTGAATTTCAAAACAATAAGACAAAACTTGAAAGACAAAACTCATCATCAAGCTACTCAAGTTTTGCATCTCAATCATCAATCATCAAGATGCAAATAATCATCAAATTATGAGGCAAAATTCCAAGTAATTCATCAAGAATCCAACCAAATTGGGAAATTCGACCAAAAATAAAGAGGCAAAATCACCCCATGCTTTCAAGCAACACTTTGCTCAAATCATCAAAGCTCCATCTAAAATTCAAAGCAAAACAAGCAAAGGCATAAACATACGACAAAGATTGCAAGCAATTGCAAGCACAAGTAAGAGCAAATTCAAGCAAAATGAGCCATGAAACCAAAACCCTTACATTTAAAAAGTGAGACGAAAATTCACAATGAAGGGAGATTATACCTAGATTTGAGAATGAATCTTCAAAGGAATTGCTTCTAACCTCTTTAGGCTTGAATCTAAGCAAGAATTTGGGCAAGAATTTGTGAGGGGAAGACAAGCAAAGGGGTCGAAATATTGTAAAAGTGGCGAAATGACAAAAAAAAACAAGCTGCGAACTGAAGTGATATACGCAAGAAAGCAGCGTATATACGCTGCTGATCTGCGTATATACGCAGAAACTGGGCGTATATACGCAGATCCTCAGCGTATATACGCTCCTTTTGGAGCTTCGTGCCGCTTTCTAACTTGTCCCGCACTGCTTCGATCATTCAACGGACGTTCAAATTCCCGGGAATTTCAAGCAAACTTTCAAAAGCTCTGCAAAATTACGACATTACCCTCCAAGCAGCAAAATGACCAAAATACCCCTAATTGGCTCTCAAAGTATTTAACATTGACACCTCGAAGCAAAGCAACCACCAAAGCACATAATCTCTCGGGTTTTGGAATCTTCTCCCGCTCCAGAAGGTATCCGTTAACATAATTCTCGGGTTTTTGGATCTTCTTCCCGCCCACGAAAGTTCCACGTGCTACAATCTCTTTCTCGGGTTTTGGTAATCTTCTCCGAGAGTTTTCCACTGCTATTTCGGGTCTATACGATTTCTCCCGCTAACGAATTCGCAGCACTTTCGGGTCTACGATTTCTCCCGCTACAGAAATCCAGCACAAGCATCTTTCGGGTCTACGTTTTCCCCGCTACAGACCCGCACAAGCATCTTTCGGGTCTACGATTTCTCCCGCTACAGAAATCCGCACAGTCGCATCTTTCTGTCGCGCCTATCTACGATTTCTCGCCTAAAAATCCAGCACAAGCCATCTTTCGGGTCTACGATTTCTCCCGCTACAAAAATCCAGCACAACCATCTTTCGGGTCTACGATTCTCCCGCTACAGAAATCCAGCACAACCATCTTTCGGGTTTATGGTTTCTCCCGCTACAAAAAATCTCAAGCAAACACATTTTGGGTCTTGGAACTTCTCCCGCTACAGAAGTTCCGTCAGCACATCTCCGGGTCTTGGAAATTCTCCCGCTACAGAAGTTCCGTCAGCATCTCGGTGTTTTGGAATCTTCTCTCCGCTCAAGAAGTTCCGCGCACTCTTCCGGGTTTTGGAGTTTCTCCCGCAACAAAAATTCCAAGGGCATAACACGCAATGGGGCGCGTAACAGGTAAAACTAACCTTTGTTTTGCAGGTACCGGCGAAAAGGGTAACTCAGGGTCGCAGAACGTCTTGAGTTGCTCTCCGTCCCGAATCGAATACTTTGACTTTCGTCTTACGAGACTATCGTCTCTTCAGACTCAGTCAAAGTATAAGACATCAAAGAGTCTAAGATACTTACAAAAAGAAAAACTTGACTCAAAAGAAAAGGAAAAATAAGAAGAAAAATTAAAAGAAACCTTATTTACCTCATTTGGAATAACAAAAGACATATTTACATGAACGACATCCAAATGAGTATCCTTGTTCACAAAATCATCATTGATTAATGGCGGAGAAGAGAGAAAAGATGGGAAATGTAGGGGCGGAGAAGAGGGAATAAGGTCAAGTTTTCTCGAGAAAGGGATATGAGACTCAAAAACCAACGTCTTGGGTACTAAAGACTCACTAACTTTCTCACTCTCAACCTCATAAACTTCTTCCACAATGGACTCTTCAATCTCACAACTTACTCACTCACTTTCATTTAAATTCTCAACTTCAGCATGATAAGTCTCCTCTACTTGACGAATGTCTCCATCAAATCTTAAACCATCGTCGTCACCATACATCAAAGTATCATTCACCACTTGTTGTAAAGAGTTTATTACACTCTGTAAATTTTTAGTGTCCCCAACTAATTGCAACAATTCGGTCTTTATTTCGGCCTTTCTTTGCTCATCTCGCTCATTTTGACTCTTCATAAAATTCATAAGACTGAGCTCWAAGTTGGATATAGATGACTCAGATTCAAATTGATAATTACTTTGATAGTAAACTTGGGAGGAGGGGTCATAATAATTCTCGTGAGACTCAACATATGACACACCATTTGTATTTTCAAAATTCTCAGAAGAACTAAGAATTCTCTCAAAAAATTTCATATATTTTTCAAAAGCAAGCTCGAGAGAGGACTTAGGTTCTTGAGAATAAGAAAATCTTGTAAAATCATATTGGGGAGAAGGATCATAATACTCACCATAGGGAACATGAGAAGATTCATTTGAATTCATGTAAAAATTAGGAGAATTATAATAAGATGCATCATAATTTGAAACATGATATGCCATAGAATTGTACCCATAAGCTCTGTAATAATAATCATGATAATAATCCCCATCATAAGGATCGCAATCCTTGACAAATATGTTATGCGCAAGAATTAGACACACTAATTYAAAGAAAAAATAAAATAAATATATACACAGTCAAACTAATTACAATTCTAAGCAATAAAAAATTAATAGGTTACCTTCCCCGACAATGGCGCCAAAATTTGAAAGGCGTGTCGCGCACCTAACAAAGATAATATTATACCTAACTAAACCTCATAACTAAGTAGTAGGGCAAGTTAGGGTCGACCCCAAAAAGAAGGTTCAATTAATCATTGGTCGCTATGAATTACAATTAGTCAAGTAAAAGAAATTGAGGCGATTGACAACTACGAACTGCTAAAAATAAACTAATAATGGAAAAAGGGTCTAGGATTAAGTATCACCACTAGCATGATTAACGTAAAGATAAATTCCTACCCCAATTCAATTACTTGTTCAAAAGAAAAGGTAACCCTATAAAATACTACAAACCTCTCCCAAGTATTTATGGCTTCTCTAATTTGCAATCAAGTCTACTCTCGTGGAATCAAACAAATTAGAGACATTGAACACAATATCCTAACTTCCTAACAATCCATTCTACCTACTCCCGTGGAGAATTTTATGTCCTTAATTGAAATAATCAAATCCGTCAAAACCCAACTCCCGTCGTGACAGAGACAATGGAATCATAACAACACTAATTATCCCTAATCAAGTATTGGCATACACACAATCAATTAAACAAGAACAATTGGTAATTAAATTGAGGGAAATAAATCAAACATCAATCATGACTAGGGTTTAACTTAACCCTAGATTAATAATCTATTCAAACATGATAAAGATAACAAAACTAAGAACTAAAATAAAACAATAAGCATATAGTCAATTGATGAAACTAAAAATAAATAATTAAAGTAAAGAAAATGGAATACATAGAATCAAGTTACAAATTGACATACATATGAAAGGCTCGTCCAAATTGCCTAACTAGTAACAAAGTGTCCGCTTCCCTTCACTGTACGCCCCCCTTTTCAATTTTTAGCCTAACTTCTCTTTTTATATAAGTATTAATAACCTAGGAATTCAGGTAGATAGAAATACTTAGCTAATTAGGCCCAACATTACATGTAAAATTTATTTAAATGCTAGGGAAAACCTAGAGTTTTTGTAACATCAAAGAAGAGGCCGCAACCAGGGTGTGACATGTGATACTAGGCCGCAACAAGGGTGGAGAGTGGGCTGCCATGTACTTCAAAACACTTCAAAAATCAAGTAGCAGTAACCTAGTTGTGGCAAACTAGGTGATCTCCACAACCTCCACAACCATATTGCGGAGGAACTTCATGAGTAACACTTTTGAAGCTTTTCGCCAATATAAACACCTTGAATTGTCCATTCTTTGATCAACATCCAACAATCTCTACTTGCATCTCCAATAATCCTAGCCAAACTAGCCAAATTCTACAAAAATAATACAAACATACCCGAGACGTGTAATATCGAAATATATAACAAATAGAGCTCAAAAGAATTAAATTTGGAGAAAAGTATGAAAAATATCAATAAAATATGACATATCAAATGTGTATTTTATCAACTTATCACTACTCCGTCTTTATCTATTTATAGGCCTCAATGGTGGAGATCATGGGTGGTTACTAGCGGTTATTTCTTTGACGATTTTTTTGGCGCTCTTCTACACATTTGAATCTCCATGCTTTCTCTCCAAGTCTCCTTTGTCGCCTGATGGTTCATGGGATTCTTTTGTTGGGCCGCTTCTACCGTGATCCCCTCAAGTGCTTATGTTCTATCGCTAGAATGAATTACGACTTTACGAGAAAAGCACCAAGTATCATTGTCGCTAGTCTTCTGTCTCTTGCTGATCATCTCCAGTCGAAGTCACTCGTCAACCTCTTAGTCCCTTTATTACTCTATTAATCATCAAAGTCAACCGATACATTTTTAGTTAGTAACAAATTTCCCCCTTAATTTGCAAGGACGAACTCACTCGAGTCCTTGTGAATTAACTCCTCAAGCCAACGCTAGAGGACTTGTCATAAGGCTTTTGTTATAGCGATGACCTTATAATTTATAAAAATTATAATTTTGTGATCATCATTTTCTTGGAAAATGTTTTCCATCAAAACAAACGGAGCCTTAAAGTGCAAAATATTCTTGCCACCATGGTTTTAGGAACTACTAGACTAGTGGTGGTGGCCTTGTGATAGGATGAAGGTGAAAATTGGGGATGGAAGGAGGAAATTTTTCAAGAGGAGAGATAATCCATCAAGGCCAAAGAATGGATGGCAGCTTTTTGTTCCCCCTTTGTATGATGGAAATTATTGTTGGTCAGATTACAACCACACTGCCTAGTTTTGTGACTTTGGTTTGTTAAAATTACATCCTCAGTATTATGGCATGCTTTTAAAAGGARTGCATCAAAGTGAATATGATTATTTGAGATTAAATAAAGGAAGAGTGGTTAGAGTCGAAAGATCATATTATTTGGTGGTGGTTGCTATCAGTATCACATCAAGGGTGAGTGGTTTTGCATACTTTTGGTTTTTGTTGCATTATCAAGTCCAGGATAAATATTATGTTCAGATTTATGCTTTGTAAACTTGCTAAGAGAGTTTTGTCTCAACTATTAGGGTAACAATTTAAATTTCAATTTTAATCTCCTAAATATCTTTTTTCAATTCCTTAATGTAGGTAGTGAAGGCCTTGATAATATATTTAGTGCGAAACATCGCGGACGGGGTGAAAACGGGGTCTTGGAGCATAGCCTCCCTCAGAATGGATTGGAAAAGAGTCCACTGTAGATACCTACATTTGTCCCTAGCCCAAGACGGCCGATGATAAGAGACCCCTTGCAACACACAAGCTGAATTGAGAGAGAACTAGGGCCCTAACAGACCCTAAAAAGGCAAGTTTTCATTACACCGAGCACGTTTCTGTACAAAAAGCACCCTTAAAAGTAATTTTTAATTTAAAATAATTTTAACTTATTTTTAAACATTTTTCTAGAATTTTTCGGAATTTTTATGAYTTTTTATAAGCATTTTTTGGCAATTTTCGAAATTTTCAATAATTTAATTAATTTTGCGATAATTAAATAAATTATAAAAACAATTCCAAAATTCAAGAAATTTTATCACAACACACTATTTTTTACAAGGAATTTTTWAAATATTGTTCCAMAATTTTTGGAGTTGTGGAAAAGTAGTTATGAATTTTCGAAGCAAAAACGCGCACCCGAGCAAAACGGCTCATTTCGGGAGTTTCGGAGCCGCACCTGAGTGTGGGGCCCACACGAATATCTCTCCAAATAAATCAGTGATTTATTTTTGAAATTTCGTAATCAAATAAAATCAAATGATATTTTATTCTGATTTTATATTATACGCAATTCGCTAAATAAGGCAAGTCGAATCAACCTAAAAAGGAAGGAGTACTGGGCGTAATTGCGCCTAGGTTTTTGGCATTTTGGGCGTAATTGCGACCATATCCTTTCCTTTTTTTACACTTTGCCTATAAATACGAGGCCTCGGGTCCTCATTTACGAATACACTCCTCATTGGCACTTCTCAAACTCTCTCTCTTTGTAGTTTTCTCTTCTCCTTCTCTCTCTAAAACACATCAAAGCTCTCACTCTTTTGAATTCAAAATTCAAAAGCATTTATGCATTCAAAAGCATTCAAAAACAAAATCAAAAGCATTCTCAAACACATCAAACACATTTCAAAACACAATCACGCATCCATTCATGCACTCATACGAGATCTCGACTTGATCTTAAGTTCTTGGTTCGATTTGGGATTCTTGGTTTATTTAGAGTTTGATTTGGGTTTGTTCATGTTCATACGAGTTCGCGAGGGTCCCTAGCATTGTTCTTATTCATTAGCACCGTGTTGCAAGGTAAGTTTGAGGCCAATGTCTCAATCTCTAAACACCCTTTTGCATGCTTGTTAGAAATTTGACTTTCTATGCAAATTAATATGCAATATTGATTAACAACTATTCAACATGACTTAAAAGCAATATTAGGCACAACTTTTAATTCTAGTTGAATGCTTGCATGCTTGCAAATCACAACAACTTTTATGTCTTAAACAAGACCGGCAAATTGCATGTTCTCACACCTAATAAGACTAATTCATTGTTGAACCCTAGTTTTGATGAATGAATAACAAACAAAAAGCAAACTCATGTATTTATGTATGATGTGTGTATGTTAGATGTGATTTACATGAAATAGGTCTTTAAGTCTTAATGGAATAAGGATCTTCTAAGAGTGGAAAGGGAGCTCCTGTGACTTTGAAGACTAAAGAGTTCATGGAAGAAACTCAAGTGCAAGGAACTTGAGTCCCTTGGAGAATCAAGACTCGAAATCTACTYGTGGTTCTACATGAGAAGCATTAGGGTATAATAAGTTTAGAATTTTCTATTTTAGGCTTATTGTAAATTTAGCATCAATGTGTGGAAGTTTGGCTCAATAAAATATAAGATATAAAATTAGATTTAATAAATTGATTTTATAAAAAGATATAAATTAAGGTTGGTATTGAAAATATATCCTTTAAGTAATAAATAAATCCTAGGTAACTAGTTTTTCGAATAAAATGTTTTTAATATATCTTTCCAGTTTTATCTTGTTAAAATTGATTTATGAAAATATTAATTTTATCTTATTATATTTTATAAAAGTGTTTTACGTCTAAAAGAATTATTCTGAAAAATATCTTCAACTGCTTTGAGAAATTTAAGGATTATGGTTGTTGATCTTCAAGTTAAATTCAGTTGTGAAAATTAAGGGATAAACGGCTATGTTGCAACTGATTGATAAAACATGGGAAGTGGACTTGCATGCCAAGTTCCACTAAGGCATTATTTCCTATTTAGTAGGCCAGGGAGTAATGTGTAGAGGACTTACTGCTTTAATCCCACGCATAAACCTCACTTATAAATACAGAAGAGCAAATCAGTTTTAAAACACACTTGAGCATACAAAGAAYTTGAGTCATTCCAACACCCAAGTGCCAAACAGTTTTAGTTTACAATTGAGTTGTAATTGCTTCAAGTAGAGTTGTTACTTGAAGAGGGCTTTGGGTTGAGAGTTAATCCAGAGAGGCTTGTAAGAGAGTTAGGCTTARAYGAGTGTGAGTGCTCAATCAACAGAGGGGTTGGTTGAGAGGCTTTCAAGTTCGAGAGGAATTTGAAAGAGGTCTTAGATTGTATTAGGTGTTGTATCCAAATAATCTAAGAAGAAATCATGTGTGGTATCAGGTCACAGTTTTATCTCTTGACAAGTTGTCAAGGAGAGTTTCTGTGTTTGTGAAACTTGCACCTTGTGTTCCTTTACTTCCTAGTTTTTAATTCCGTAAAAAGCTCAAGTTTCTTTGAGTTACAATTCACCCCCCCCCTCTTGTAACGTTCAGCAGATCCAACATTCATGGACAAATTGGCTTTTAGGCACCCTTTAATACAGATCTAAACAACACATGTCGCAACAATAATAAATTAGTCCTGTGTGCATCTATTTCTGTTAAGCAACCCACATAGTAATTTGCATGCTTAGGGTTAAAACGGAAATTTGTTTGTTGTTGTCTTTTTGACAATGGACTCGCAATGACCGAGTAGAGGTCGCTAGATACGGGGGGTGTTGTGCACTACTTCATCCTTACCCTTGTCCCCTACTCCAGACCTTTGTGCACTACTAAACATGGAGTCCTTCGCCTTGCTTTATGCAATTATAGGCAAGGCTTAAAACGGGTTTCGCAGCTTCCCAAAAYAAGTGCGGTGGCGACTTCCTCTACTCGTTTCGAGTATAAACACACAACTCCATGCATACTCACACTATGYAAAAGCAAGAATTCAATTCTAGCAAAATTCGAGTCATCAACTAATTTTACCACCCGGAGCAGAGGGACCGAACCCAGTCCGGCCCGGTGARGCCCCGGGGCCCGTACATCCACATTCATCTATGACAACTACTATAACCTTGCTCGAGAAGGAAGTCGAAGATGAAGAGTCCAAATGTACTGCCCTAATTGTAGACATTAATGAAACAGAGTCCTTGCTACACCTTGAACAGGCCAAAGAACTTGGTCAACACATTGAAAGTCTTCGTAGGTTACTAAAGCAGCTGAAGACTCAAGGTTAGATATTTTGTCATTCTTTTTTGTATAAGTTCAGAAAATAGGGCGGAAAACTCCTACCCTGTTTGCAATAATTTTGATGATTCTTTTTGTATATAGTCACATATAGGAACGTGTAAACAGAGGGAAATAAGAATCGTTTATTTGATAAAAACTTCCTAATTTGAATGTGAAATTTTGTACTTATAAGATGCAAGAAAAAAGGCAAAGATAAATATAGTCAAGCCTCTTCTATCTACAYTACTGTTATATTTTTTCCTCCTCCTAAAGCACTGTTTTATTRTTTTGCAATACAGAAATAGGTTTTGGTTGTGAATTGTGATGGAACTTTGACGGTTTTTATCATCATTGTCTGATGTTTAAGTAGAATAATAATGAACTGCCTGGTTGGACTATGCAGTGACAAGTTGTTCCTCCGTAACACGAAAATGGAATTATAATAAGTTTTACAGAATAATTACACAGTTACCTTTGGGGATCAAAATTTGGTTACACAGTTACACTGCAAAGTTGTGTTGATGAATGCAAATGTGTCAAATYTGAGTATTAATTCAATAATAGTGGTTACGAATTGTATTTCATTTCAAACCCCTGTAAATTCTAAGCTTGGAGCCAAAAGTAGTTGTAATCAAATGTCAAAACCAATGAAAAGGACCATCTAATAGTATCCGAGTTAAAAAGGCAACTGTCAAAGGAGTCGTATACTAGTGAGAAATTAACAAGAAATATGAGCACATCAAACAGGTGAGTTTATAGTTTGTGCATATTCATTTATAGTTTATAATGTTACTTCATTTACGTTATTTTTGGATAAAATAAAATGGAACGAAAGGAAAGAAATGGAAAGAAAGGGAGACAAACTTCCTTGTTTGGATAATATGTTAGGGGAGGGAAGGGAGAGATTCATTTTCACTCCTCTTTAATAAAGACAATTCCTTCAAAGTTGAGATATTTGGAGGGAAATTAGAGCTCATCATTTCCTCCACTTTCCCGGCCTTCCTCTCCCTTATATTCCTTTCTCATTTCTTTCCCTTTCTAATTTGTTATCCAAACATAACATTAGAATCGTTCGGACACGTTTCCTGAAAATTTCTTCGTAATTTCTTTTATTTTGATGAAAATTGGGATAAGTTTTCAATTAATATTGACTCATTAATTAGCCCACTTTCAATATGATGAGACATTTATCTCTTAACTACAAGTCTCGCTTAGTCCTGCTTGATTATTGTTCTCACGAAAATCAAGAAATATGTATGAATATATGTAATATTACTTGAAATTATGTTTTTGTAGAACATTTAATTATAAAAGATGTGTACAAAGTTAAGTATCGATATTATTAACATCATTTTTGACTTAAACAATTGTACAAATAACATAAATCTTTTGGACAAGGCAACATAGATCAAAATATTGCCCTTGATATATTTAATCAGCATTTGAGGATGAAATCACATTTGGCCAAAACGCTTTGGGATTGGAGTCTTGACTTCATCATCCTTAGATAGAATATAGTTATCAGAATCTCCCTCATTAGAACAATCTCCTTGCGCACACATTTCTCTTGCAATTTGCTAAACATGTTTCCCTCTTTTTGGTGATTTCTTGTATGAACACTTCTGGCGACGACGTTTCCTCATTTCCTTCTCATTGTCAGAGACCCCTTCAAGATTATGGCTGTCTTTAGCTGCTTCTTTCATCTCCTTAATATCCTTAATCTCCTTTTCTCTCCTTCTTTTGGACCGTTCATCGTCTACATGGTGTTCTTTGTCTGTTTAGGGGTGGCCAATTTCCCTACGCCAGTCGAGGAATCGCTGGAACCCTCACTCTCTTAGCTTCTTTCTTTGTTCTTCTCATTTTTCAAAGGGAATAAGGGATAGTTGGTGATCATCCTTAAACCACGCGAGCCCTTTGAAACCCTGATACTTGGCCCTACTGAGTTGGCTGTGCGGATAGGGATTCGATGGGGCCAAGTTGTTGTTCATACTATTTAAGTTAACAGTAACTTGGTTGTTCCTTTTTATACATATATATATATATATACATTATGGATTCTGATGTACCGTATTTTCGGATATGTTTCTTTTATGTTTTTTTTTCATTTTTCAAACGTTATTGTTTGAAAGTTTTACTAGTATTATTGTAATTTGTTAGAAATTTAACTTTCAACTTTGTGATTTTGTGTTACTTAAACGTCTTTCGATTTTCTGTTATTTATCAAAATTGTTATTTGTTTGTCACGATCATTGTGTCATTGTGTTAGTTTATATTTTTTGTATTTTAATACAATAAACAACATTTATGTTTTAATGATTAAATTTTAGTATTAGGTAAAAAAATCAATGCACGCATCGCATGCATTTTAGCCTAGTAGGTAGGTGTGTATATATKTCTWAWAKAKATCTAGATGTGTATAAGAGACAGCAATAATTGCGTGACAAAACTGACAATTATATCCTATCTTCTTCTTATTATTATTAAAAAAATAAATATTATATCATATCTTATTATTAATGAAATATTAAATAAAAAATACTAGATAACAACTATATCCTAAAAATGTTGATATGCATACTCTATTTTCATTAAGACAATGAGAGGTTAGAAAAAAACCCTATTCTCTCTCTAGCAAAAATCCTCCCAAAATCCCTCAAAGCCCTTCTTCCCTCCTTCGTTTCCTGGTGGCGCTGGTTCGCCAACGATCTTGCCCAAATTTTTAAAAGGTCGCCYACGAGCGGGTAGTTGTTATCTCCCCTCCGTTTGGATAGTTGATTCAATCGCCAATCAATAAACGCGAATGTCTCTTTCCGATACCAACACCGCCATGTCTCCTTCTTGTTTCATCCTCCCACCGTTGGTGGCTTGCTCTGACTAGGGGTTTGTTCGCCGGTGTTTGGTGGTGGTTTGGGGTCGATCATCGTTGGTGGTGGGCACTAATATCGGTTGTTTACGAGAGGGCATATTTATTTTGTTTTTTTGTGTGTTTCTTAGGCTCCTAGTTTGTGTCCGCCCTTCGAGTTTTATAGTTATTCATCACCTATTGACGTGTTGGGTTGTCGTCTCATTTTGCGGGAGATCGGTGGTGGGACTCAGGCCTTCATGGGTCAAAATCCTGGAGGTAGTGGATGGTCTTGGTCTGTTGGTTCGTAGACTTGGATACTATCCGATTCGTGACTTTTGTTTGGAGGGAGTAGTTTTACTATTTTGTTTTCTCTTGTCGGCGTTGAGCGGCTCTTACATGTGATAGTTATTTGAATACTGCGTCTCTTGGGTTTTAGTTTTCTAATAAATTTGCCCTTTGCGGTGACTCCTATTTTGTTTGATTATTGTTTTGTTTGTGTTATCCTCCTAAATCTTAAYCTATGGAGTTCGACTTTTTAGTTATTGTGTTAGGGGTTTCTATGATTGTGAAGGTCCGATCGCTTCAGTTCGATTGTTGGAGATCTCTAATTGACTTTGCAAGCATGATTATTCAATTACTTCTACATCAATTATCATGGCGAATTTGCGCGAACTCACAGATAGTATTSCTTCGGATGAAGAGTTTCTTTAAGCCTTTAATGTTTCAAAAATTTGAACAAACATACGATGTATATAGTTTTTTGGATAGATATATTTGTGCTTGTTAAATTATTTCTACGGAATTGGATTGTAAGTGTCGTTTGGATTTTTTACATTAATGAAATCTTTTAGTTTTCGTGTCAAAAAAAAAAAACATCCTCTGTTTGTTTTTAGTGGAAACTTTTGTCAAATTTGGAAATATCAAATTAGTGGAAACTATTTTTTCTTTCCTTTTTTGCATGTCATTTCTTCCTATCTGTCTCTTAATCACATGCCCAACTGTCTCTCTCTTTCACTTTCATACTCACAATTAAATTTTTGCCTACGAGTCCGAATCACTCCCAAAGTTTTCACTAAAAAAACGGAGGAAGTATATCCTAAAAATTATACTACGAATTTCATATCTTACTATTAATACAAGATTTTTTGACAAGTACTATTAATACAAGATTAATTAAATAAATTAAAACCACAACATAACAACTAATTCGTACTCTGTACATCGTAACAATTTTAATAACAATTTAAAAAGTATTAAAAAAACAATAAAAATGAGATAACAAAAATATTTAATAAAAAATATTGGGAAATTTCCTCAGGTAACCCTGAGGTTTGCCCTAATAGTTCCTATACAATTGAGGTTTCAAGATAGGATCAAGTAACCCTGAGGTTAGGGTATAATAGCTCACGTACCTTGCCGTTACTTTTTCCCATTAAAAAACACTAACAACGTTACTTTTCCATCCAATTATCATTAAAACTAACTAATTAATCTATTTAACATCTAAAACTAACTAATTAGTCTAATTAACACCTAAAACTAACTAATCACCTACAACCACCTCTCTCCTTTACAAACCACAACCAACCCCATTGACCACTAACCGACTACACCCTGCAATGGCCACCCAGCCACGAACCGACTCCACCCTGCAACCGCTAGCCAGCCACGAACGACTCCACCCCGCAACCGCAACAGCACCAACAACCACTTCTCTCCTTTATCTCTTGTTGTGCTACTCCTTTCGTTGCGTTAATGCCATGTTGCGCTACTACTGTTGTTGTTTAGTGTAGTCGACGACGTCTCTCTTCGAAAATGAAGAAGTCAATTCAATAAGCAACCAATTCACGAATTCATGAATTGCTTAGTGTAGTCGTTGTTTACTTGCCCAAATTCACGAATTCAACAAGTCAATTCCACCACATAGAAGCGTCAATCTATTCAAAGACGAACACAACCATTGCAACCCTGCTACGAACCCAATTTGGTGACTGTTGTTGCATTGCGCTAGTGCTGCCACATTGATGCGTTGCTAATGTTGTTGCGCTACTTGTTCAAATTGTTCCCACAAAATTCGACAAACCTAATTTTTGAACACAAATTGTTCCCCCAAAACTCGACAAACCACCATTGCACAATCAAACCCAAATCTTTGAATGGTTGTTGTTGTGGTGCTGCGTATTGTTGTTGTTGTACTGTTGTTGTCTTTGTTGTGAATTGTTGTTGTTTGTGGTCGAATTCACTCATTGATTATTCAAAATTCACCCAACAACAACTAACCCTCTCAAAGKACGAACCGCATGAACGAAGGAGGAAGGAAGAAGGAGGTGGGAAGCAAGGAGGAATGAGGTGAGAAGCAGGGACGAAAGAGGAAGGATCGGAGGTGATGGTGGTTTGGGTTTGAAGGAAGAAGGGAGATCGAAGGATGAAGGAGGGAGGAGGAAGCCATTATAGTTTTTTTAATAATTTTTTATTTTTTAAGATTTAATTTTTATGGGTTAATTGAATCAATAACTAACAACTTTAGTCAAAAACTAACGGCGTCATTTAAATTTTAACGGCTAGGGTCACGTGAGCTATTATACCCTGACCTCAGGGTTACCTGATCCGTTCTTGAAACCTCGGGTGTATAACAACTATTAAGCCAAACCTTAGGATTACCTGAGGAAATTTCCCAAAAATATTTAATGTGATGCAATGTAACCGTGCATCGCACGGGAAACTAACCTAGGTAAGGACTTAATATTAAAAATTTGGAGTCCATTAAAAAAAGGGAAATTTCCTCAGGTAACCCTGAGTTTTGGCCTAATAGCTCCTATACACCCGAGGTTTCAAGATAGGATCAGGTAACCCTGAGGTCCGGGTATAATAGCTCACATAACCCTGCCGTTACTTTTTCCGTTAAAAAACACTTACAACGTTACTTTTCCATCCAATTAACATTAAAACTAACTAATTAATCTATTTAACATCTAAAACTAACTAATTAATCTAATTAACGCCTAAAACTAACTAATCACCCACACCCACCTCTCTCCTTTACAAACCACAACCAACCCCACTAACCACTAACCGACTACACCCTACAACGATCACCCAACCACGAATCGACTCCACCCTGCAACCGCTAGCCAGCCACGAACGACTCCACCCCGCAACCGCAGCAGCACCAACAACCACCTCTCTCCTCTATCTCTTGTTGTGCTACTCCTTTCGCTGGGTTACTACTGTTGTTGTTGTTTATTGTAGTCGACGACATCTCTCTTCGAAAATGAAGATGTCAATTCAATAAGCAACTAATTCACGAATTCATGAATTGTTTAGTGTAGTAGTTTTTTACTTGCCCAAATTCACAAATTCAACAAACCCAAAATTCGTTACTTAATTTTTTGAACACAAATTTTTCCCCCAAAATTCGTTAAACCACCACTGGACAATCAAACCCAGATCTTCGAATTGTTGTTGTTGTTGTTGTTGTTGTGGTGCTGCGTATTGTTATTGTTGTTGTTGTCTTTGTTGTGAATTATTGTTGTTTGTGGTCGAATTCACTCATTGATTATTCAAATTCGKCCAACAATCGCTAACCCTCTCAAAGCACAAACCGCATGGATGAAGGAGGAAGGAAGAAGGAGGAGGTGGGAAGCAAGGAGAAAGGAACGAAGGAGGAAGGAGGTGATGGTGGTTTGGGTTTGAGGTGGGAAGCAGAGATCGAAGGATGAAGGAGTTTTTTTATTAATTTTTTATTTTTAAAGATTTTTTATGGGTTAATTGACTCAACATCTAACGGCTTTAGTAAAAAACTAACGACGTCAGTTAAATTTTAACGGTTAGAGTCACGTGAGCTATTATACCCTGATCTCAGGGTTACCTGATCCTATCTTGAAACCTCAAGTGTATAAGAGCTATTAGGCCAAACCTCAGGGTTACCTGAGGAAATTTCCCTTAAAAAAACAGTATTGAAAATTTGGATAGTATTACAAGTATGCCATCGGCCATCGGGAGTATGAAGTTGTGTATATATCGTAAAAAATTGCAATCCTCAAGGGCATTGTAGTCAAATGAAGTAACCTCTATCATAAATCATGGGGGTTGCTAAATACCGCCATGTAATTACTTGTATATCGTCCGTATTTTACGTATTTGGACTCAAATACCCTCACACTCACTCACCCCTCACACCTCAGCACCAACACTCACGTATTCATTCATTTTAACTCCAAAACAAATTTCTCTCTCTAACTCTCAAACTCCATCACAACCTCCGACGACACCCTCTCGCACCCTTGCTGCTCGACCCACATCACCGCCGCTACACTAGCCACACGGCCCACCAGCTCCCTCCGCCCCCGTRGCACACCCCAACAAACCCATCATCCAGCGTCGCGCCGCCACACACCCAAATCAGTTAATCGTCGCCGCCTCCTTCGCAACTCCGACGAACCCATTAGCCTGCGTCGCGCCGCCACACACCCAAAAAAATAAATAAAAACGACACTTGCGTGCCAAAATCACGCATGTCCAATGGAAACCTGCGTGATTTTGCTGCGTAACTTCAATGGACACTTGCGCGATATTAACAAACAAGTCGAATGGTAARCTGCGTGTTAAAATCACGCAGGTTACCATTGGACTCGCGTGTCAAAATCACGCAGGTCGCCATTGGGTCTGCGTTTCAAAATCACGCAGGTCTCCAATGGGCCCGCGTGATTTTGACACGCAAGTGTCCAATTTCTGAGAATTCAAATCGCGAATCTGCAAATATCAGGAACGTCAAATTTCGAGCGTACCTCGGCCATTGTTGCTTCGGATGCTTCGACGACTGCTTCGACTACCACGGTGGARGTCGACCGTCGCTTGTGGTGGTGTTGGTGGGGCGAAATTCCGGTTGGTGGTGTTGGTGTTGGTGGTTGAGCTTCTTCCTCACCTCTCTTTGTGTCGAAAATGGGGAGCTTGTGGTGGTTTCAAGTGTTGGTAGTTGCAAGGTGGCAGTTGAAGGTGGTGGTGGTGGTTGCAACGTGACAGTGGTGGTGGAGGTGGTGTTTGCAAGTTATAGGTGGTGGGATAGTGAGTGGGTAGAGAGAGAAGGTGAAATATTACCAAAATATGAGTAAGGGTAAAATAGGTAGTAAGCTACATATTTTAGGCGGTGTGGAGTAATTTCGGACGGTGTTTAGCAATTCAGTAAATGATTTATGAATCATAAATCATCGTGGTGTTGTTAGAGTTAGAAATTATACTCCAGAATCATCCTGGTGTTGTTGTGTATTTTCTCCTGCGGTTGTCTTTTCTCTCAGGTATTTCATTTGATTTTTTAAATTTTTGTAAAATTGTTTGATTTTAAGTCAATCAAAGTATCTTTAAATTTGTTTAATTGTTGAATGAATTATTGAATTCTATGAGTAATTCTGTAATTTAATCGTCGAATACTTGAATTTGAATTCTTGAATAGTATTGTAGTTGTAAATTGTGATGCGTGTGTTTATTGTTCACTTGTTAATTGTAAATTCGCGGAAACACCAATAATTTGCAATCATTTTCTTTAATCAAACCCAATAAAATAAAATCCCAAGTAATTTTTGTATTTACCATTCGTTGTTGGGCTGTTGGATTTGTTAGCGCGACAATGGAGACTGTGGCGGCGGAGCGGCAGACGAAGGTGGAGAATTACTTCGAAGAGGAGGAGTACGTGAAGTCGGAGGATCCGTATCTGATGGCTATGTTGAATGATGAAAATGTTTTAAAARYCATCAAATCTAATTACGAGTTCGAGTTAATCGATACGCATGCTGCCTTGCCCATAATCATCGACCTTCATCACTTGGAGACTCGTGGCGTTGACATGAATTGCGTTGGTTGTTTTGTCGATGATTGCTACAACAAACACACTCTCGAGGTACCTAATTGAGATTCAATTTTTGCGTTTGCTGATGGGTATTAATAATACTCACTTCASTCACTTGGTATATTGAATTATAGATTTATGATCATCCRGCGGATCCCAGAATAGCAGGTTATTTTCACTTACGCGAAAGCATTCATGAATTCTTCAGACAATTTTTTGATTATGCTTTCAATTGGTACCATGAGAACCACCCCGAGGTACGTGTGTTGTAAGCGAGTCACATCATATTGGTTTCTTGAGGTTGAGGTTGAGGTTGTTGTATTCATTCATTCCTATCCTTACTGTAATGTAGGGTAAGACAAAGCAGTTCAAGGAGATGAAAAGGATGAGTTGCAGTCCAGACTGTCATCCTTTCTATTACATGACTTTCACAGTGGTTGACGAGCTCACTAAGGAGGAGGTCACTCTTCAAGCCCTGGTTATTCAGTTTGCAATTGGTGACTTGCAACTCGGCATGCTTAGAGATTCTTCTCATGATCGAGTCCTTGCTGCCATTCGTTTTAAGGGATCAGAAGGTACTTAATCTAACACTAATTAGCAATACCACATCACAATTGCTCCTTGTCTTTCACTAATCAACTTATGCACATCCTTGTAGTGTTTCTGCTTTCGCATTATATGTTTTTGCATCTMTGTGTCTTCCATATGACTAGGCTTAATTGAGACATAAGTGCGAGATTGATTATTCAACAAGTAGACATAATTGAGACATCCTTCTTTCTCCTGGTAAGAAGGCAATATTTGTTATATATTATGATACATCATGATAGCATGATGGTCTGCCTAAGTGTAGACAACCTTGTTTGGTAGTGTAATAGTGTAGGGAGCACTTTAAGCCTTAGCAACTGTAGGGATTTAGAATGGAATGTCAATCCTTCCCATAAATTCAGCAAGCAATTTAAGTAATTGACTTTTTAATTTGCACTTGACCTATAGGCTATAACAATGATTTTGAGGTCAAGCTTATTGTTGAAATAATGTGGTTTATATTCAGAGGAGCACGTTACATTAATGCATAATTTGATGGCAGGTCTTGCTCCGCAGTGTATTGAGACTAGAGATATGGCATATCTTTTTTTAGTGTATAGCTTTCCTGTGCTTACCATATTTTTTTTCCTTCGAATTCTTTGTATGTGATAATCTTGGAAACTAGCTTAATTATATTTTTCAAGTGAGCATTATTCATTTTTATTTTTTTATTTTAGATGTCATAGCCTCTAAAATAATTGTATATGGATTTGCAGGACTTACTGGAAAAACTCGTGATCAATTGAAGACACAGTTGGTGCTTGTTTGGGAGTCAGTCATGATGAAAGATGATGAGAAAGATAGCTGTTGATGTGTTACTATTTACTTTGTAAATTGATGTACTGACTAGTGACTGGTTTCTTGTGGTCTAGAACATTATGACTAAATATCAGTCTCCTAAATATCTTTTTTCAATTATTTCATGTAGTAAGTGAAGGCCTTGATAATATATTTAGTGCGAAACACCACGGTCAGGGTGAAAATGGGGTCTTGGAGTATAGCCTCCCTCAGAATTTATGACAACTACTGTAATCTTGCTTGAGAAGGAAGTTGAAGATGCAGAGTCCAAATGTTCTACCCTAATTGCAGACATTAATGAAACAGAGTCCTTGCTACGCCTTGAACAGGCCAAAGAACTTGGTCAACATATTGAAAGTCTTCGTAGGTTACTGAAGCAGCTCAAGACTCAAGGTTAGATGTTTTGTCATTCTTTATTTGTACAAGTTCAGCAAACAGGGCGGTAAACTCCTACCTGTCTGCTATAATTTTGACGATTCTTTTTGTATATAGTCATATAGGAACGTGTAGACAGAGGGAAATAAGAATAATTTATTTGATAAAAACTCGGTAATTTGAATGTGAAATTTTGGCAACTCACTACAGTACTTTTATATTTTTTCCTCCTACTATGGCACTGTTCTATTTTTTTGCAATACTGAAACAGGTTTTGGTTGTGAATTGTGATGGAACTTTGAGGGTTTATCATCATCGCTGTCTGATGTTTTAGTAGAATAATACTGCACTGCCTGGTTGGACTGTGCAGTGACAAGTTGTTCCTCTGTAACACGAGAATGGACTGAGAATAAGTTTAACAGAATTACACAGTTACCTTTGGGGATCAAAATTTGGTTACACACTTACACAGTTACACTGGAAAGTTGTGTTGATGAATGCAAATGTGTCAAATGTGAGTATTTATTCGATAATAGTGGTTACGAATTGTATTTCATTTCAAACCCCTGTAAATTTTAAGCTTGGCGCCAAAAGTAGTTGCAATCAAATGTCAAAACCAATGAAAAGGATCAACTTTCAACATGGGACCATCTAATAGTATTCGAGTAAAAAAAGTCAACTGTCAAAGGAGTCTTATACTAATGAGAATTTACCAAGAAATATGAGCACATCAAACAGGTGAGTTTATCGTTTCATTCGTTTGTGCATATTCTTTTTTGAGTTTATAATGTTACTTCATTTAGAGTATTTACTTATTTTGTTCCCTGTCCCATCTTATTTAGTACGTACTTAATACTCCTTAATCTGTAATTGGCAATCATTATATGTTTAATGTTTATGTTATTTTTCGTCCGAAACAAAATAAATGCAACAATTACGTAATAGTTGTGAGATATAAAATAGTATTCCCTCCGTTTTTTATTAGATAGTCTATATCGATTTGGCACGGTGTTTAAGAGTTGATTGAATTAGATAAAATAAATGAGTAAGTTAGGTAAAAAAGTTGAGTAAGTTAGTTAAAAGAGTAAATGTATGAATGAATTTTTTTTTTTTGGAAAAAGTTAATTTTGGGTGAATAGATTGGGTAAAGTAATGAATGTTGAGTTTAGAAAGGAATAATACATTAATGTTAAAGTAAATAAAGTAGGTAAAAAGTAAAAAAAAAAAAAAAAAAAAAAAAATTTAATTGGTTTGGAACAACTAATTGAAAACCTACGTTTAGGCATGAATCTCAATTGCCAAACAATAGGGTGTCATTTGTTTGCTTGCTTTTTAAACCAACAAGGGTTTACAGTATGGCTTTACGATAACCTCCGATGTAGCATCATCGGACATATTCTATACCTCTTTATACTTTCTTTGTTTCAAATTCAATGCAATAAAATGATGATGTTGTTTGGGAGAAAATAAACAAATAACTTTGTTGCGTTTACTTAGAAAATGAGGAAATATGTATTGCATTCGGAAGGATGTATCGAATTCTATTTGGTAGCTTATGTCTATATATGCGGGGTTTATTCACCCAACTTATAGACATTTCTTCATCCGCGTGACCGCGTCAAGGTAGTACATCCACAATTGCCTATAGGAGCTAGGGACCATGTAGGCCATTGTGATCTTAGTTTCTGGATCAACTTGGAAAAATCTTAGCAATGAAGGATAATTTCATCAATAACTTCCAAGAAATATCTTGCAATTCTTCAACTTTATTTTGGTAGCTGCTGCAAACAGCTTTTATAACTTATACTAAAAGTAAGCTAAACTTATTTTATGGACAATCAGTTGAAGCAAGCTACAATTGCCGGAGACTTGAAGTCTCTTAGAAAACTTCTTAGTTCTAAACCTCGTGATTACTTCCTCACTTCAGATAATCAAGGCTGTAATATCTTCCACTATGCTGTGCGTTGCTGTGCGAGTAATGCGCTCATAAGAGAACTAGTACAAACACTGCCAAACCAAGATGTACAATATCTTTTCTCCCAGCAAAATACTCTTAGGAAGTGGAACCCTCTTCATGTTGCGGCCTTTTGGGGCAATCTTGACACTGTCCACCTTATTCTCAGTGTTTATAGATCATCATCGTCACAGTCATCATCTTCCTCTTCATCGGGTTTTGTTGTGGAACAAAACCCTCTTSGGGGGAAACCATGGTTAGCGCGTGCTAAGGATGGGCGAACCCCTTTGCACTTGTTCCTCGAATACAACAACAAAGAGGATTGCGCATTGGAAATATTGTCAATGGATATGAAATTGCTTTGTGGCATGGTTGACAATAARGGAAACAGTGCACTCTACCATGCAGTGAACAGAGGGTTCAACAAATTCGCGCTCGAGATCTTAAAATCCAGATATTCTTATAGTGTTAGCGGACAGAACAGCTTCAAACCACTTCATGTTATGGCCAGATGCTCAGGTAAGTAATTATCTAGTGTTCATTATCCTCATTGCTGTACTTATGAAGTAAATCAATGAAATCCTGTATCTAAATACAAGCAAACGAAATATAACTTGGCCAACTCTTCTTGATATTCAGACTAATTAACAACAACAATCATATAAAACGTGTCTTCACATTTACTGTGTACAATGTAATTCAGTGAAAAATCAGAGTGATTTATCTGTTACCAAATATCACTTATTGTAGTTAAAAACTGATTTCATAATTCTGTTAGACTTTGGTTGTTATTTCTTTTGTTATAATAATATCAGCCTTACTATTCTATTTATAGAAGTACTTTGTGGTTGCAGAAGAAGTATGGAAGTTATTTTACCTGAAGAACCTTCAATTGCTACKCCTAACAAGTGATGAAGATGAGACCACAATGCTCCATGAGTGGGCAAAAGAAGGCACATTGCGCCCACTTGTATTGCTTGAAGAGACCATAGGCACTAACTCTCTTGAGGCATTAAGTCGACGTAAGAACAAAATTGGTGATACCCCTCTGCATACTGCCATCAAGCATGATAACCAAGAATTTGCAATCTGCCTCGTCGAAAAATGCGGGATAAGATCAAAACCCCCACTATGGCAATGTGAGAATGTTTGTGGCATTACACCGCTTGACCTTGTTATGGATAAATGTTGGGAAAGTTTAGTCCTGCATTTCATTTCGAACAACTGTTGGTCTTACAAAGAGCCTAACTGTCGTTGGAAAAGGCGTCTCATCGTTGCAGTTGAAAACCATATGGGTCAAGTTGTGGAAAGTATCTGCAGCCATGTTGATTTAGGATTGATTGTTTGCGATTTGGTTTCGCAGCCTAGTACTTCCACTGACAACTTCAATAGTCAGACTGTCTTGTCCATCTTATCACATTGCACAGGTTAGAATCTAAATACGAAGTATCATTTTTATGTAATATAATCTGCTGTTGAATTATAGTATAAGATATTGCCAAATAAAGTCAATACTAAATGTATGCGTAAATGATAACAGGAGAAGTTTTGAGAGCGTTGCACAACAAACATCCAGAGATTATACATGTAACTGGTGAAAATAGAACCTCAATGCTCCATGAATGGGCCAAAAAGGGTGAACTGTGGCCGCTCCAATTGCTTAGTGAGGTTGACATGAAGTCCCTCGAAAAACTGAGTCATTTGATAAACGACGATGGTGATACCCCTCTACATGTTGCAATTAAGCATGATAACGAAGCATTTGCATTGTACCTAGTGGAAAAGTGCAGGGTACAAGATCCCTCTCTATGGCGATGTGAGAATAAGGATGGGCTTATGCCACTTGACTTAGCCCTGCATCAGAATTTTGAGAATTTAGTGTTGCATTTTGTATCCAGGCATTCTTGGACTTATGAAGAGCGGAGTAGTAGAGGAGAGAGCCGGCTCTTCATAGCCATCGAAAAGGGAATGGATCAAGTTMTGCAAACGATCTGTGAATATGTTGCTGCTGATTATACACAGTCTATCATTCCCACAGAAAGCCAAGATGGTCGAACATTGATCTATGTCCTGACAAATTGCACAGGTACTAATCCAATTCTATTGATCACTCTACACTATTTAAGATGCTATCATCTCATCATATTATTTGGCACATGATGTTAAAAGTTTCCAAATACAAAGAATTGTTACTCTTTTTTTTACCAAAAGTCTACAATGAGAGTCATGTCTATATATTCGTAATATTTTGATGCAGAGATGACAGCAAAGTTGTTGTTGAACACCTTTCCACATCTGATCAACAAGCCTGACCACAATGGAAAMAGACCTATTGACATTGCTTCGGAATTTGGGGATGGATGGCTTACAAAATTGTTGATCACAAAAGACCCTTCCTCAATTTCCATTTCACCCAATGTTTGGATTGAGCTGTGCAAGAGAGGCCATTCAGAAGCTGTTGAAGCATTTATAAAACATTACGACGATTTTAGGCAGCTGTGTATAGAACAAGAAGATTCACCCTTACACCGAATCAAGTTMATCACTTACGAAGAGTATGAGAAATTTTTGGCAATACCATTGATTTGGGAGATGAGAAACAGACGTGATTATGATGGCAAAACACCTTTACATCGAGCACTAGAACGTGAGGATATTCTATATGCKMAAATACTACTCCAGAAAGGTGTTAATCGCAGCATTAGGGACAAAAGGCGTAAAACTGCAACAAAATTGCTAGCAGAACTATGTGACCAATATTATGAATGGGTAAGCCTATTTTCTAAGAACTAGTGACCAATGGTTATATAGTGTTGCATCCCATTGCATTGTGCTTTAAGTATTCAGAATTTTCATACTTGCAGTACACCTACACCTTATTTGATTATTTATTTCAGTAATTTAACTTGCTTATCAATATTTTGGATTCATAAAGAATTATCTTTTAATATGCTTTGAACTAGAACAAGTGGTTCATTTTAAATTGTCGACTGTAGGAGGAAATGGCTCAACGTGTTGGGATTAATCCGCGACTAAGAAATTTAGGATCATCAGCTGGTGAAATGCGAACTACATTATCAGTTGTGGCAGCTCTTCTTGCAACCTTAARGTTTGCAGCTGCATTCACAGTTCCTGGAGGTTTTGACCAAAGTACAGGAGAAACAATCCTAGTTAAGAAGACAGCTTTTTTAGTGTTCATACTAGCCGACACATATGCAATGTGCTGCGCTATGTTTGTGCTGTTCTGTCTTATATGGTCTATGGTGTGTGATGAAGACGAGTCCAAGCTACTTATTGATCGAAGTGTGTTGGTACTCATCCAATCTTTCTATGGGACTTTGGTCGCCTTTATGACAGGAGTTTATACTGTCATATATCATAAGTCACTGTGGGCTGCCATTATTATTTGTGTTATGTGCTCACTTGTCGCGATTTCAACTAACAGGAGCATTTTGTTCAGAGTTCTTGATAAGTTGGACAGAAAAGATGAAGCCCGATCAAAAAAGATGGTAGGTTTCACTACTTTAAGTCCTATTTCTAAATATCTTACTACTTTGATCATTTTTGTTGGTTACTTTTTTTTTTGTTATGGTTCCTCCATGCTTACATTCTTACATTTTCTACTCTCACATACAGTTCATGCCCTCTTTCCTATACTTTTTCTTACACAACTTTGATCCATTTCAGTAATGCATACTGAAATTGTTTTTTATGATTTATTTTGRAGATTTGGGAACAAGTGGAGGTCAAGATTACTCGACGAAAAGGATTTTGGTCGAAAAGGGTACACGTACACCATATATACTACCACTACCAATCTAGTGAAACTTCATTCCTTTTGTTCTTTGGAATTGAACTGTGGTTATTTGCATTTCAAACTTTGTAGATGCATTATGTGCTGTACAACTTCATTCCTTTTCAGGGAACAGCTAGGAGAGAAAATTATGACAACCGCGATCCTCTTGCAAATGTGTAAATCAACTGACATATATCTGATCTCAACCTTGTGCTTGGAGATCAAAGATTATATTGGAGTACGTAGGTGAATGCTGTGAAGTTTCGATAGAAGAAGTCCATATCAATAAAGGTCTACAGCATTGGTATATACTCACTCTATTGAGCTGATACATTGTTTCCGACTTGCTGATTACCATTGGAATAAGGTATGGTACAAATTAATACCTTATTCCAAGTTGATATATGTGCATAATGATTATCTCTGAATTCTTTTAATTAGAAAGCGGAGATCTGTATATATTATGCTGACTTCTGTCAAACTACTCTGTTGCTCAATATTACTGTACTAAACTTCTATACAAGCCAAAAGAGTTCTCTATTAATCACATCCTGTCCAAAAATCAAATCTATCTGTTGGACTTTGATGAGGGTTATTGATTCCGATGTTGTTGTTTGGAAATGCGAAGGATCCGTGACAAGGGAGCCTCATTAGCCTCCAGTAGCTCTTGCACCTCTTTTTCGGTCATGTTCTCCTTCAATCTTGCAAGTAGTTCAAGGACTTCTTTTTCCAGCTGATTACAACTTGTCTTGTTGACGTTATACAACTTGGATGCCCCTTGCGAAGGTGTTTGGATCTTGTCATCTGTTAGAAAATTTCATCTGGTTATTGCATTGAAAGGCGGTACAGTAGGTGTTAAGTATGTTTGGCCATCTAAATTCATGCATTGCCCTGTTAAATATGTCCATAACTCCATATATGCGTACATAATTTGATTATGCTACATTCTTTGTGCTTGTAAGTCGATCATGATCATACCTACACGTACATAAGTTTCGAATTCTCCTTCTGTACGAAAATATGATATCCAATTGTTTCATAATCAAGCACTTTGCACCATTTTTCAAGCCTCTCATTGACTCTTAATGTTGTATAACAACAACAATATATATGATGATTATGGCATAATCTAAATTTTCTAACTTATGAGGGGATATGGCCTTGTTTTCAGCCCCAACCTATTACCAAGGGTGTAAATGTTGATTACTTGTCAAAGAATTACAAACAATGATGTAATTRTGGCGGATTGAGAGAATGCAGAACGCAGACCTCTAAAACATTTGAAGAGATGCCAAGAACGTCGAGTAGAGCCACTTGGGATGATTTGTTGTGGTCGGATGTATGATGCTCTTGTCTGCAACTTAATCTCATTTTTATCGCAGAATGTTTTCTGCAATACATATGAGTTATAAATATTAGTACTACATGTTTAGAGTAATTTTCTTGCAAAAAAAAAAATAAAAAATAAAAAACTTACCCATAGTTCGTCTTGGTTGCATAGCTCAGCTAGCAAATCCAAGGCAGTCTTGCCACTTTTATCCTTTATATTCCGAAAAACCCAGTTGGTCATGAGAAGCGATTCTACAAAGGGCATATCCTTACGCTCAATTGCCCTATGCAAAGGTGTCGCACCATTAGAATCAACTGCATTCTTCATCCCTCTCATCAATGGAATCATGAGGAAATTTGAGTATTCCTTGGGTGTCTCAAGTTTTATGTGGTGTAAAGGGGTATCCTGTATTTCAAGGCATAGCTCCTCAAAATTTGGGCAATGCTCAATGAAGGCCATAAGGGTTGACATATGAAAACGAGCTTTCTTGCATGGATCAATCCAAGCCAAAGGAGTTTTTTTGATAGAGGAGGGGTCCTTTAGCAGTATGCATTTCACTAGCCAAGCTGCACCAACTTCCGAGGCTACTTCTAAGGGTGTCTTTCCTTCTATGCTGCGTTCGTTGATGTGCTCAGGAAGTTTATCGACCAAAACTGTACCAATATCTTCTGCAAATGATTACACACTTGAGTGATTGGAGAACTAAATTATGTATGCAAGTATATGTTTTTGAACTTATTATGCAATGCCTTGAGATAAAGAACTTATTAGATGATATGAGATTATAGTGCTTAATTGTGTGATGTAGTTAGTACTTAGTAGTTATCTTTCAGAGTAAATGAATATCATGATCTCATGATAGATTATTCTAATCTAACTTCCAAGTAACCTCTTAGTACATGACTTCTGATCATCAGTTTCTCCTTGTACCTTTGTAGTGCGCTGCAAGATGCAAGATATTGCCTCCGCGGCAGTAAACAAACTCTCTCCACTCGATCTTACATTCAGCCAAGGCTATGATCTTCTTTACAACTTCTTGCCTACCAAGCTCCATAGCGAGGACAAGAGGATTATCACCAACCAGGTGCTGTGGTGAATCTATAATCGACAACAAATKTAAGGCCATTTTATCACTTCTTTCTATTGCCAAGTGCAAAGGTGTTTTTCCGAAAAGATTTTGCATATACCATGGGGGAAGCAGGATCTCCAATGATGAGGTCGAAGCCTCTTCTTTTTTAACTTTTCCTTTGATTTCTTGTTTGTAAGCATCTACCAGGAACTGAATGACCTGGATGGCTTCGTCTTCTGCAGCAACATTGTATGCGCGGATGGGAGCAATGCATTGATGTAGTGGGTTGTTGCCTAGGGACCTTTCAATTTTGTGCAAGCAGTCGACTATGTAGCTTCGCCAATGCTGGCCAATTCGGTCACTTTCCATCCTTGTAAGGCATTCGAATGGCCACAACTTACCAGCCCATGCCCACGAGTGTATGACCGTGTTGGTTGATTCTTCGTCAGTGTCTTTCAGGAGCTCTGGATGTTTTTCAAGCAACAACATACCAACTTCTTCTGCAATATTAACAGACTCCACTTCAATAGTTATCTTACTTTTTTAGGGGTTTGTGTTATGTATGAAATTCTGAAAGAACTCATAATCCTAGCTTATTAGTACTCTTAAATTATTCTGAAAGAATTAGCAGAAAACTCAGAATAGATCAGATACTTCATCAGCAAATTACATTGAACCATTTTTATTCTGTTCTGCTAATTTGACTTCATGTTTAGCAACACTGTACTCTAAGGCTATATATTGAGACGAATCCAATTAAATTTGATACGAGTAGAATAGTAATTTGTATATGAGGGGACAGGTTGTTTGCTATCAATTACCTGAAGATTTAGGCAAGGAGTTGAGTAGATTCAAACCATGTGTACCTCTAAGGCTATAAGAAGGTGCAAACCTCAAGATCTCAAGAGCAACTCGATTACACCCTCGACTTACAGCCACATAGAGAGGACTTTTGCTGTCTTTACCATCTATATTGCAAAGCAATTCCATGTCCATCAACAGCATTTCCAAAGCAACACATTCCTCCTTCGGATGATCTWCTAGAAACACATGTAAGGGGGTATCACCCTCTAAATCGCGTGCTAGCCATGGCTTTTCCCGTGCACTTTTTCCATCAATAATCTTTGGTGACAACGAAGCTGTTCTATAGAAGTCTAGGATGAGCCTAATAATCCCGAGGTAGCCCCTTTTGGCRGCGAAATGTAGAGGATTTTGTAACTTGCACAAGGGCTCTTGTTGGGTGAAAAGGAGGTTTACATGGTCACAAGGTAAAATTTTGATTACTTCTCTAACAAAGTCTTCTTTGCCTAGCAACGTTGCAATGTGTATGATGTTGCCTACCTTGTCGTCGGAATAAGGCCTTGGCGTCTCCACTCGACGAAGAAAGTATTCGGATCGTTGGGTGGCCACAGCCTGCCTGAGGAAGCTCACATCTCCTGAGTATGCTGCTTCTTGCAACTCCAAGTCCATTATGAGGGTGCTTATTACTACGACATATAGTACTACTTACATACGTTTTGTTTGGTATAATGTAATGTATTTCTTTAATTTGTTAAATTTCCTATGATTGAGCATGGTAGTAGAGTAGTTGTTTAAGAAAAAAAAAAAAAAAAAGATATTGTACTAATGATTTCTATTCATTAGTTCCAAATTCTTAAACTCTTGGTTAGTTCTTGCATGATCTAATCTATTCTTGATGCAACTTCATCATCCTTTTTTTTAATATGATTTTCTAATCTATTGTACTAATGATTAATTAAGAAAATTAAAATTGTGAAAGTAGTGGTAGACATGACTTGTATATGTCAATGTGACAACACGTACATGGAGTTCATATGCTAGCATTTAATTTAATTATTTTTGTTTATTTTTTTCTTTGATTTATTCATTATTTTTTATAGTGTTATATATAGCCCATGTAATTATATATAAGACATAATATACGTCCTAAAACGGTTAAAAAAAAGTGAATTTATAACAAAATCACATTCAAATAGATGTAATAAATATTAATTTTATCAAATATTACAATTTTTGACTTCATATTCATAGCCTTTAAAGTTATGTTTAATTTTTTTTATTTTTTTATTGTTGATGAAAAGATGTTTAATTTCAACTAACTCTGCATGTTAATGGGATTGGACTTGTTAGAATCTACAAATCTACAAATATTATTAAAAGCTGTGCCAAATAATGTAGACACGTCACATGGACTCCACTTGCGGTAGAATCATGACAAGTGTTAATGTGTCACATATCATCATATAATAATATTTACAATAATTGACACATAATAAAACTTTTCAATTATTTAAAATATATATTTATCATCTTCTAKTTTTTTTTCCCTCTATCTTTTCATCTCCTTATTTTTATTTTAACKATTTAGCTCATTTTTTCTATTTAAGATCCTAATGAATATACACACATCTATAATCAATAATAATAATAATAWTAWTAWTAWTAWTAMWAMWYWTYATAATAATAATAATAWTAWTAARAARAWTAWTAARAARAATAATAATAATAATAGTTAGAACATTTTTTTTCATTTATAATGTATAATTTTCATGGTCAAAATATACTATTGCATACGTCCTCCATTTTACTTATTAACGCACAATTGAAGAGATGCGCGGTAAAATATGCAATCAAATGATAATATGTAAGAGAAAAAAAATAAACATAATCACATGCAATTACAAAATCCAATGGAAGAGATACATTATATCTGTAAAAATATATTAAAAAGGGTGCCGATCAATGTTAACACGCCACAACGTGTATCGCTCATTATAATTTTTTTGACCCGTTGAAATAATATTATAAGTTATGAGATGCGTTAAGTAATAAAATGGAATAAAACCACACCACACAGCCACACAGGATCGTTCTTGAGAATTAGTAGGCTCGGGCGAATTATAGAACTAAACCCTATAAACTAGTGTTTTTTAAAAAAATATTATTATTTATACAATGGAAAAAAAACCCACGTAAATGTCTTACATTGATTACCTAAAGTATAATTTCAATTAAAGATCATGTAATAATTTACATTGTACTTTACATACTTTAAGTATATATGCATAAGATTATTGTTACAAAAATTATATCTATTTTTTTAAAAAATAATTTATACATAGTTATTAGAGACAAGTATTATCTACGTGTATTTCATTTCAATTGTTAATAAATTATTGTGGAAAAAAAATTAGATGTTAAGAACTCTTGTAGAAACATTACTAATAAACATTTAGAGTTAGTAT
>SNQN01006074.1:27664-40667 GCA_008642245.1 Bassia scoparia | reverse complement strand
CAGGCTGGTGAAGAGCCACCTGGTAAAATTCCTACTCTTTCTACAGAGATAGGTACCAGGTTGGTGAAGAGCCACCTGGTAGAAAACCTGCTCTTTCTACAGAGTTAGGTACTAGATTGGTGAAGAGCCATCTGGTTAAAACCCTAATCTTTATGAGATAGGGTGTCAGCATGACTATGTCATCTAAGTTAAAACCCTATTTTGTTACAAATAGGTGCCAGGTAGGTTATGCCACCTGGTAGTACCCTGACATGTGTCCAAACAGGCAGGTACCATTAGATTATGTCTTTTGGTTCGTTCATTGCAAAAATATATAAGGAGCCATCCTCCAGGTAAATATGCATAATATTTAATGGTTGCATAGTTAAGTAATTCCAAACAAGAGCTTATATGGTTAAATTATACCTAAATAATTTAATCATATAAGTCTTGGGGGGGACAAGTAGTACCCCTGGTAAGGATTAAACTAAAAATATGCATTTTTTGTTTTAAAACATTTTTTAACCATTAACATTATGCAACAATTACCTATAAATTTTTGCTTTTCTTCAGAAGTTTTACACCAACCTAATGACTTATTTGAATTTATCTACCAATTTAAATT
Organism: Bassia scoparia; assembly: GCA_008642245.1. NCBI lineage: Eukaryota > Viridiplantae > Streptophyta > Magnoliopsida > Caryophyllales > Amaranthaceae > Bassia > Bassia scoparia. Next base: position 40,063 of record SNQN01006074.1, on the reverse strand, counting down.
CATATAAGTCCAGGGGGGGACAACTACTACCCCTGGTATTCATCACCTGGTCAAAAATTTCCTATTTATGTGTTAAATAATGCCATATAACATAAATACCAGGAATTTACGAATTCTATGGGCATTATGTGGACATTTGAAACATGTACATATATAAGCCTAAAAGCATACATATATAAGTCATACCAAAAGCATGCATGGAAGCAGTACTGCCCTTAGGGGCAAATTGTTACATAAGCTGGTGGCTGCCTGGCTTAGGCTCCAAAAAGAGGGCCCTTACATGGGCCAGTAGCCAAATTGTTCTTGCAAATAACAAGCATGAAACAAATTGTCCAAAGTTAACAAAATAGTTCAAAGCAAATCAAATTGTTTTTGGTTTAAAAAGCTAAGAAATAGAGGAGGAGGCAGAGCAATTGAGCATATCAAGGAGCCAGATCAGGAGAGCTTCCACTGGATGAAGCCTCCATTTCACCAGGTAGCCACCCGAGTTCCTATGCAGGAGCATTCAGCTGGGACTCCTCAGCTGCATCACCATCTTTTTCAAGTCCACCTGCACTCTCTCCCTCCTGGTGAAGGGCTCCCTGGTCATCTCCGAGCTGGACAGCCATTTCAGGTATAGTCCCCTCATTGGCACTCTGCTCTACCTCTTTGTCACCAGTGTCACCCACTACTGGACCTTCCTGGTTAGTGCTCTGTGCTGGTGGAAGACCTTCCTTTGGCAGAGCCTCGGCAGGGCTGACAGTCATCTGCTCGGTTTCTGGCACAATGGCAGGGTCATTAGCATCACCTGGAATACAATTACATCCTATGGTTAATATTAATATTCAGGTCAGGTGTATCAATAGAAATAAGATTTTTCATACCTGTTTCCAGTTGCACTTCCACATTACCCACTGCCTCTGTTTGGACTGTCATCTGGTCTCCAGAGCTTGGGTTGAAGAAGTCAGCAAGCACTGGTGGTAACACTTCACCAGGGGGGCTAATCTCACCAATCCCAGCTTCCAGAGCTTCTTCTACCCTGGACCAGTCCAGGTTAGGGTCCACATGCTTGGCACACCTGAAGCTAACCAACCAGGTGTAGTAGAAGTGGTTGGTGAGATCCTCTTGAATCTTTAGCTTTTCATTCCTCAGTGTGCCCAACTCCTCGTTCAACTTCTTCACCAGCATGTCCATCCCCTTTAGGCTGGCTTTTTCCAAAGACAAGGAGTTCTCCAGAGTCTTCTTAGCTTCATTGAGCTCACTGATTTTTGTGTCCCTAAAGGTCACATCATCAGCAAGGCTTGAGGCTCTCTGTTCTGCCAACTCTTTGTTCCTCTGAGCCATGTCCTTGGCCTCAGCCAGGTCTTTCTTTTCGTTCACCAGCCTTGAGATGGTCTCCTGGGCAGCTCTTAGCTCACCCTGCACTCTCTCCACCTCTGCATGAGAGGCCCTTCTCATACTGTCATAATCTTGTTCCAGGGCCAGCTGCCTGCCCTCTATCTGCTTATTCCTGTCTGAAAGGCAGGAGCAGGAGTGGGCAGCAGCTTCATAGCTCAGTGAAGTAATGAGCCCATATTTGACAGTCTGCATAAAAGCACATATCAGTGTAAGTAAATATAGCAGTGCAAATAATACAAAGGAACAAAAGGATATTGACTGAAAGGGAGGGAACCAATTACCTGAGCCAGGTAGTACTCGAAGAGGTGGTTTGCCACCCTATCACCATCCATGATAGGGGCATCATAAGGAGAGACTGCATGGAGGAGCAAGTTCCTGGCAATCAGGCTTTTTTCTTCAATGTTGGGACCAGAGAGGCCCCTGTTGGGATAAGTCCTGGCCTCCCCAAAGGCAGATTTTACTGCATGAGGAACCAGGACACCACCATAATGAGGCCCAGATGTAGGAGAGGCTGGTATGGTGGACCATGCTGTTGAAGTTGAAGTGGTTGCTGTTGCTGCTGTTGCTGTAGCTGCTGCTGTTGTTGTTGTTGCTGAAGGAACTGTTGTTGTTGTTGCTGAAGGTATTGTTGTTGTTGTTGCTGAAATAGTTGCTGCTGCTGCTGATACTGAAGTAGTAGATGCTGAAAAGGTTGAAGTTGAAGGGAAAACTGAGGTCTGCAGAGAAGGGAGGCCCATGGCTGCCTGGTCATATGAGGAGATGACTCGGGAGGAAGAGATACCAGTCCAGACTGGATCTTGCAGGTCACCACCACCTGAACTCCATTCAGCCATTTGGATTTTAGTGGCAACCTGGAGGCCTATGTCTTCCTGTGTCTTCCTCTTCTTGGCCTCTTCCTCCTCGTCACTGTCGACAGACACAACCTCATCAACCTTCCTCTTACCCTTGTCTCCAGAGGGATCCACCTGTGACTGGGAGGGCTGACCACCTAAGCCTTGACCACGACCAGCTGGAACTACCATAGACACACCACCCCTGTAGACAATTCTGCCCCCTTTAATGGGAGAGGGGCTCCTTCCTGCAGGTGGTGGAGAGATGGTACTTCGGAGAGCTCCAAAATCAGGCATCCTGAGCCTGCTTCTGGTATACCTGAAGGCTGAGCCAGATGAAGACCTCCCTCCACTCCCAGTGGGAGTTGGAGCTCTTGGTCTCCTCTCAGCCTGGGGAGTGCTGGAAATGTCAGCCCTTGTGCTTCTCTCCTCTGATGCCCCTTGGGAGGCACCAGCAGCTTGGGATAGATCCTGACCAGCTCCTGAAGTACTGCTTGACATAGTAACTGGTGGTTGGTCAAAATTCTCTGAGGTCCAGGGATCAATAGGTTTGCTCCTCACCAGCTGGCCAAATACTTCCTCGTCAATCACCAGGTTGTCAAGGGTCACAATTTGATCCCTCAAGACACCAGACTCTGAGGACAAGATGGAAATGCTACCAGATGGAGTCCTCTTCAAGTTCAGAACTGACCAGTCAATATTTCCCAAAGCTTCCACTGCACAAGAAACACAAGAAACATGGTCAGTGCTACTAAGCCAAAAATCAGCTTGTAAAAAAGAAAATGTAAATGTGCATGAGAAAAGTGAAAGGGTTACAAAGACTTCAGTACAACTGGACTTACTTCTGGACACACTTTTGCTTAACCCACCAGCTGCCAGGTAAAGCTCCACCTTCAACAGGTCAAAATGGGTTAACCAGTGTTTTGGGGTGGGGCTCCTACCCTTTGACCTGGCCCCAAAAGCTTGAAACCACTCGAAGGTGGCCTTCTCCTTGTCAGTAGTGAGGCAGCTGGGGGAAAGGGCCTTCCTCTCAAGAGCCTTGTTCCTGGTGAACTCAGTTCTGGCCTAGTACAGGTAAGGGTGCTTCTCGTGCAAAGGAACCCTCAACCACAGCCATTGCTGTGTCCACTTCTTCAAACCACCAACCAAGGGATAGGAGGTCGCGTAGGTATCATTGCCACCCTTCCCAACCTCCAGAGAATACCAGCCAGTCTTGATCTGAGTTCCCCTGTATGCCTTTAGCCAGAACAAAGTTCTGAACACCCTGGTTGACATCTCCAATTCCAGAAACGTGCAGACCCAGATGAAACTTATAATTCTCTGCACTGCACTAGGAGCTAGTTGGGACAAGCTAATGCCCCACATCTCGAGTAATTCAACCAGGAAGGGGTGTAAGGGAAATCTGACTCCTAATTCAAGGTGGGCAATGTAAATGGGAATTCTGAACCTCGGTGGTGAGTAGGCCCTGTCTGAAGGATTGGGAACCTCGAACCAATATCCAAAGCTGGAGCCAAAACCATACAATTCTCCAGCCCTGATGTCAAATCTCTTGGCGTAAGCTCTCTGCAGAAAATCAGGGTAAGGCAAAGTGAGCAGGGCCATCATTTTCCTTAACATCAGCCCACCTGACGGATGTCCAGTGGTGGTTGTCAGGGTCCAGATATCTGGTACTCCTGAAGTTCCCCCTCTCATCCTTGGGGGCTTTATCACGAGCCCTGGACCACCTATCCTCAGAGGTCCCAGCCTGTTCGTCTTCCTGGACAATGGTAGCAATGCACCTGTCCACCTCCTCCTTTAGGCCGTTAGAAACAGCCCACTCAACCTGCAAATCCTGAAGCCTACGAGGAATGCTGGAACCACTTACTGTTCCAGTCCCCCTGGTAGTGGACGGAGTACTGCTACTAGGCCTGGCTGATGCAGGCTCTGAGAGGCTAGGTCTGGAGGTCACACTCCTACCAGATTGACCCCTAGAACGTCTAATCAAAGGTTGTGAGTCTTCGCTGGGTTCTTCGTCAGTAAGGGCAATTGAACCCTCGGATTTATTTTGAGAATCACTGTATTCCTCTGACATTCTAACTTATTCCAACCACAAACCCAAAGAGCGCAAAAAGGGAAAAAACAAAACAAAATCACAAACTACTCTAGACAGAACCAGGGGAAAGCTATTAACTGGAATGCATGCATGTTGAATTCAAGCAAGGAAGGGGAAGAGAAATTACCTGTTTAATTGGAGACTGAGACAATGCTGCTTAGTCGAAAACAAGAAGGTAAACCCCCAACAAGCTTGTCACGAACAGGAGCTGCAATTACCAGGAAAGGGTGTCGAAAACTCTGTTGTTCTGGGAATGCTTCAAAGGGGAGAGAGTTTTTGTTTTGGCTTGCCTTTTGCACTTTTTTGAAATGGTTGAAAGCTTGGAAGAAGTGAATTTAAAAGTGAACTGATGGAGGTGACTCCCCATAAATATAGGGGAAGTAACCGTCACATCAGCACGCCATCACATTAAACCGCCCATTTATTGGTGCGTAATCATAACGTGGCCGAAAAGTTCTGAAACGAACTACCACGAATTAAAACTGCTCCTTTAGTCAAAGCTAGCCTGGTACATTGGAAAAGTTACATGGCCTCAAAAGGGTTCATAAATTAAACCAGGGGCACCACCCCTGGTAAAATACAAGCTGACGTGGTTCAATAATTTATTGAATCCAGGACCTGGTAAAATCTTTTTGACTTAACCAGGCCTGGATGGGGGCTAGTTGTTGGTACCCATTGAGCCACCAGGCCCAACAGCCACCAAGGCCCATGCTAACTAAATCCAATAGGCCCAATTCGTGCTAGTTGGTCTCACGGGCCTTGTTAAGGGGAAAGCGCCATGGGCTAAAAGGAGTCAAAGCTACCAACCCACTAGTCAAAAGTTGGGTGCATGTAGGACACCTACCCTGGTATATGTATACGCCACTTGTCACGTTTGAGGAAGCCTTGACCATGCAAATTCCAGGTATAAAAAGCAGGCTTGAGGCCCCAAGGGCTGGTAAGTTCATACAGAACAAACACTACCTACATTCTCTCTCTAAATATTGAATACCCTGGTAAATACTGACACCTCCATCGAAGGGGCTGTTCCTGGGTTGCCCCAGGGTAGTCCACCCGTGTTTTGTAGGTACCAGGATTGCAGACCAGGTCCATCTTCACCAACACCGGCTCGTTGGCCACTGCCACGTCAGCAGTACCACATATTGTACCAACAATAATAAATATAACTAATAAGGTGGGATGGAAGGGAAATATGGGAGGGAAAATATGAAGGGGTGTGGATTGCTATAATATATGTTATTAGATATCTAATGTAAACTACTCACTCCGTTTTTTTAAGATGTTTCATACCAAATTGGCACAGTTTAGGAATTGATGGAGTTGTATAAAATGGTTGAGTATGTAAGATAAAATAGTTGAGTAAGTTAGGTAAAAGAGTAAATATATATGTGACTGATTTTTTTTAGAAAAGGTAATTTTAATTTGGGTGAATAGTTTAAGTGAAGTAACGAAAACTAAATTAAGAAAAGAATAATTCATTAATGATAGATGTAAATAAAATAGATAAAAAAAGGAAAAATTGCCAACAACTACCCACTTTTTGTTGACTTTTAGAAACAACTATTCACTTTTTTTTACTACCCACTTTTTTTTCAAAATTTTGCGAACCACTACCCGTTAACGGTTTTACGCTAACATCGTTAACTCCAAGCAACCAAGCCACCATGAACCACCTCAGCTGCYACCTACCACTGACCATCGCCTTCCATCGGAGCAGCCCACCAACACCACCGCAGAATAAGGAAACAACCCACAACCACCACAGAACAGCAACCACCATTCGCGACGAACCATATATGGCTTTTTTTAGCATTCCACCCATTTTTGAACATGATTTCTTCATAAAAGTTGTAGATCTTAAAAAAATACATGAAATAGGCTCAAAAATTACTTAATTTGGAATTGTTTTCAAGTATTTACGTCCTTTGCAAGTTTAAAATCAAAAATCCCTAAATTGAAAATGAAAATCTTAAATTGAATTGATGGTGGTTTCCAATTGAGTGATTTTCGAAATTGGGGATAGGGTTTCGGTTTTGTGGTGGCTTCGAACAACGCGAATAGTATGGTGGTGGTGATTTTCGAAATTGGGGATTGGTGGTGGTCATTTTCGAAACCTAAATTGGTGGTCGGTGGTGGTGYARTAGATGGTCGAAATTGGGGATAGAATGCTTTGAAGAATARCGCGGCTTGTGGGGGCCTGGTGGTGCGGTTTTGGCTGGGGTGGTGGTGCGAATTTGGTTGGGGTACGGTGGTGCGATTTGGGTGTTGTGGGCTGCTGTTGTGGTGCTACGAGGGGGAAAGGGTGCTGTAGGGGAGGGGGAGAGGAGTGGCGCTCGGTGGGTCGAGTAGTAGTACAGGAGATGGAATAGGGGTAGGTAGCAGTCGCTGGTAAGAAGGAGGTGAAGCAAAACGGGTGGTGAGTTCGTGGTGGTTAGGAAAGCGAAGAGAGTTAACAGGTGTGGTAAACTTAGAGAAGTGTCAAATTTGCCATTCTGCAACAAAGTGGGTAGTCTGTTTTAAAGAATGGATAATTGTTTTCAAAGTGGACAAAAATTGATAGTTGTTGACAATTTTTCTAAAAAAAATATGATTAATTTGAAACAAATATTTAAATATATCTAAATGAAAAGTAGAAAACCGCAAAAAAAGGGAGTACTAAACTTTGAAAGAGAGACAACTGGTGCACAGTTACATATACATTGCATGCGTTTTATTGGTATTTATGGCAAACGAAGTTTCGCTATTTTTAAATTGCTGTAGTGAGCCGCTAAGGGAAATTTAGCACGGGTTAATTTTACGATGAGATTTGACAATTTCACAGGTATATATACCAGAAAGCTTTAAAATTCCAAACATTATATCTGAGTTTTTTTGGTAATTTTCAAAATGATTGACATTTCGTAATATTTGCTCATTTCGTCGTAATATATTTTTTGACTTGATTTATCTTCTTACGTGGTTATTGAATTGACATTCATTTGTTTAGTGTGATTGTCATTAAGTACTGTTGGAACAGTGTCATCTTTTTAATGAATTTTTTGTTTTTAATGTAGCTCTTCTACTCGCTATTATTTATACCGTGTTAATTATATAAATTGAACTTTGAACTTCAAGAACTATTTGTCACTATTATTTGGCATTGTTGTCCTGGACTTGTGATCTGGTGATGTATGATGTGTTGTCAATGTAGTGATGTTGCTTTGCGTACATACGTTGTTGTAGTTGTGTGTTGTCGTACCGCTGCACCGCAGTCCGCTATACTGCGCTGTTTAATTGTCTGCAATGCTGCACGTTGGTGCTTGACGCTGTTGGCTTGTGCATGTGTACTGCGCTGCGGGTTAGTTTGATGTAATGGAGTTTAATCGTTGCTTCTTGCTCGCATTGTATTTTAGATTAATTTGAAACAATATTTGAAAAAATCAACACATAATAAAAAGTGAACAATTAAAAAAATAGAGGGGGTATATGTTGGGAGTATTTAGAAGGGTTTATCGTTTTTTCCTTTGTACGATATATGCATGTATTTGTGAGAGATCGAGCAATAAAACAATCAAGGAGAGGAAAGTGGAGATAGATTTTTTTCATGAATTCAATCACTATCAAATCAACAAAAGTTATCAACTTGTGAAAAAATTACTTGTATAAGGAGATTTTTTATGAATTTATCAGAACACACTTCAAGCCTTGCACTCTTACCCATATACTTATGTACTCGAACACAGGCTTTTGAAATCAGCTATCCACCCATTTTTATTTATATATAACCATTGTATTTTGTTGTGTATTTCTGACCACTAAATTATAATTTGACAAAAATGAGCTCTAAGAGTGAGATAGGATCTTGGGGATAAGGGTGTTCAAATTGGATAATTCGATTGAAAATTCGATATACCGAATTTTCAGATCGGGAAATACCAATCGAAAATTTTCGAATATTTCGATCCAAAATATCTGAACTATTATTTTTCGATCAAATCCGATCCAATATCCAAAATTTGGATTGGATCAATCGGATCGCGAGATGAATGTACTTCCTCCGTATCATAAAAAACGCAACTTCGGGAGGGCTCGGACTCCTAGGAATTTTTCTTAGTGCATAATTAGACATTGCAAGGGATGTAATTAGGCATATATTATTGATATAATAAATTCAATATGATTGAAGGACACACCATTCAACCAACAAGTGACACCACAACCACCCGCTGCAGGCAACGCAGACTCCACCCGAAGACCTCCATTATTCAGACCTTCACACTGCAGACCCACCAGCAACTTGATTATGCAAGCCACAGCTTCTCACCCAGCACCATATCAAATCACGGCCACCCAAGTTCAAATGAGCCGCACTTCAACCATCGCACCAGCCCACAACACACGAATTAACCACATCGAAAGTCTAAATCTGCCCAGACAAGTGTCGCCTCGACGACTACACCACCACTCGGAATCTTCCCAGAAAGTGCCTCGATTTGCGATTGCTTTGTGATTGTTGATGTTGGTTCGTGTTGAATGGCATGTGTATGTTTGGTTAGTAGTTGTTCATGTAATTAGTTGTTCATGTTGATTTGGTGGAGAATTTGAAGCTGGTTTAGGAGGAGAGAGAATTGGTCGTGGGTGAAGGGTGTGTGATGGTATAGAGTGCGGGGTGTGCGATTGTGGGAGCTGGCGGCGGTGGTGGTGCGAAGTGTGGGTGCGCAGTGAGGTGAGTGATGTGGTGGTCCGCGGTGGTGGTGGTGCGCAGTGAGGTGGTGGTGCACAGTGTTGCTGGGTTCAATTAGTTGGGATGAGTTAGGATTAGGTATGATAATTAGGGGGATAATTTAGGATTGAGATGATTTAATGTGTTTTAAGTTATTTTAGTAAGGGTAAATAGTCTTTTTATGTAAAAAAATTACCTCAAAAGGAAAGAAAAGAAAGTTGCATTTATTGTGATATTTCCAAAAATGGCAAAGTTGGCGTTTTTTTTATACGGAGGAAGTATATATTTTTACTTATTTTTCTTTTATTTTTGCATATTAAATTATTTTTTAATTAAAAAATCGGATATTTCGGATATCCAAAAAGTCCGAAAGCGCAATAATTCCGATCCGAATCCGCTCCTAAAATTTTCAGATATCCGATTCGAAATATCCGAAACCTTAAAAACCGAATTGGATATCCGATTTTTCGGATCGGAACAACCGGATCACGTTTTTGGGTTGATCGGATCGGTTATTTTCGAACACCCTTACTTGGGGATAATATTACTATTGGATTTCTAATTTTTGGAAATCCAATGGATAAACTTGACATCCATGTGAATAATAGTACATAAAAGTAGTACTTCGTATTATTTTTCGTAGAAGAGCAACAATCATGTAAAACGATCCAAATCTACGACTTGCATGTACATACACTTGCAAAAAATGAAAGATTTAGATTAAATTTTTTATGATTCCTTGGTATTTCCCTAAATGACAAAAGCTACCAACAAAAAAACGGAGGAATTGAAGTATAAAAAGGAAACATATATATATTCTTTTAATTTTATATTTTTGGTATTTAATTATTCTCTCGTGTCCCTATATCTGTAAGATTGACGGATAACATTTTCACATATTCACATCGTATTGTTCGATCTTATTTGTGCAACTTATAAGTTGGGAGTAGGTAAGCATATGCTTGTTAATGGGGGCGAGGATGAGTATTAATATGATGGAAGTGAGGCGGGTATGAGGATGAAAAAGCATACGTACTAATCAAGGGAAATGGGGAGGAGGTAGATTTTATATTGACCCTGCCCATCCCCAACCGCCCGGCCACAAATCATTTAAAAATAGGAGTATAAATTTTAAACAATAATATATTATGCTAGTACTAAAAATTATTTTATAATCGACAAAATTAATAATTTTTAACCCTTTTTTCTTACTTTTTATTTGGGTTATATTTTTTTAGTATTTAAAATATTAACGAATATATAAGTGATTTTAGGTGGGTTTTAAGTGGGGATTAGATGAGGATTTGGTGGAGATGGATACCCAAATGGGGATGGCGACGATGATTTTATACATTTCTTTAGTGTTGTGGGCATGAGAAAAACTTTTGGACCCATCATGATCTGGTGGGGATGAAAATGGGGATAGGGGAGAAAAATTAAGGTGAAAAGGGGGACGAAAAAGCTAGCATCCGCCCCGCCCTGTCGCATAGCCCCCATTGACAAGCCTAGGTAAGCATAAAATATCCATTGGACATTGGATGCACTCGTTACTGGACCTCAATTCCTCAAAGCCAATTTTGCATGTTGTAGACTTGTACTCCGTACTTCGTAGTATGCTCTATTTTATTCCCAATAAAGTTATTAGTCTTACTTCCAAAAAAAAAATCGTTATTAGTCGATCTGAAACTAAATGGGTAAATTCTTATGTGGACCCATACCACCTTGCAATGTGAATTCTTTTTTTGTTTTTTAATTAAAAAGGTTAAAGATGATTTAATTGGATAGATGGTTAGGGTTTAATCAAACAAAAGATATACTTTGTATCTTAATTGATGACTGTTTTTTAAAATATTCATATTCAGGATAATGTTCAGCAAAAGATATACTCGTACCTCATATTTAATTATGTAGATAGAGTTTTTTTAAAAGAAAAAGATACGATAGATATGTTAAATTATTTTTTTTTTAAAATTACGTATTTATTAGTTTGTTTTGGAGTCAAATTACTACTTGTTTGGGAGACTAGAGAGTGTTTTGATTGAGAGTTTAGAGTTTTGAGAGAGGTTAATTTGTGGGTTTGGGGAAAAAGTGATATAAAGAGAGTTTTGTACCAAAAGTCTCGATAATCAAAATCCTTTTGAAAAGTTTGGGTGAGTAGCTTTTTCTAGAGAGTTTTGGAAAAGAAAATAAAATGACTAATTTAACCATATACTTACATCTAATAACTTGTTTTAATAAAAAAAAAACAAATGTCCATAAATGTCTTTTACATATTATTAAAGTACAAAACTCTAAACAATCAGCTAATATTATCAAACATAGGGTCCTATTTACATTAACTGAAATCAACTGAACTGAACTGAATGGAGTTGAACTAAATTGAATTGAATATTTTATGAGAGAGAGAAATTGGGTTAAGATTGAACTGGAGTGAATACTTTTATGAGAGAGAGAAATTGGTGTTAAGAACTGAATGAAACTAACTGAATGAACTGAACTGCAATGAACTGAAAATAAGTTAATGTAAACAGGTTCATATTTACACAACAACTATTCAATCAACGGTCAAATCCTCTGAACAAAAAGGATTCATCTAACAATAAATTTAATTCTTTTAACTAACTCTAAACTTTGTTTGCCAAACAAGAGATTTCTTTCTTCAACCTTATTTAAATACTGTAACAATCTCTATATAGAATTTGTCTCTCTCATTTAAATTCTATTTCCCTCTCTTTTTAACATGGAATTTTTTTTCATTCAAAATTTAAATTTTTAGGTTTCAAACTATTGTTTCACACACTATTCAAACTCTTCAATCTCAATCGTATGCAACATATGTGTAGATGATTGTGGTGTCATTAAACATGATTGTCAAATCTGTCGCCTTATTAATATTATTATTGACCAGGATATATCAATCATAGTTAAAATTATCAATCCTAAATTAAAATATTTCAATTCATTCAGTTGTGTTAAGTTAATGGAAACAAGCCCTAATAATTCAAGAAAATGTCAATAATGTTGTTGTTCGTAAAATTAATTTCATAATTGATTCGGATTCCCAAAATTAAATGTTATGGTAATTAATTAAATATTGTTGTTAAGGATAGAATAATATATATATTGTTAATAAGGAATATAATACATAGGATATATTTTCCTATTACTTATGATTTAGTTATCATATATTTAATATATATAATCTTAACATAAATAAGGAAATATATGATATACTAAGATCTAATATAGATTACGTGATAGAATAATATGTTATTGAATCATTATTACATAATACCAAAAATGCCAATTGCATCAATGAGGATCCCCTTGCATTATCCTCAAGAATGTCAAAGTGTGAGTATAAATACAGGCCACTTCCAAAGGCCAAAGCCATCWWT
>SNQN01006074.1:8560-27657 GCA_008642245.1 Bassia scoparia | reverse complement strand
AMWCMMACMWACATTTCCTCTTCCAACTAAACTTTATTATTCAATCCTGCAAGCTTAGTTTCAGTCAACATGACTTCCAMGCATTCTCTTGTGCTACTACTATTTGCAGTTATGCTTGTATGTTTTCTTTACCCTATTCTATCTACTTTGCAACTAGGGTAGTCATAACACACATCGATTGTACAATAATGTAATTGCCATGCGAGGTATATAAGTATATATTATCGAGTGCAAAGAAAAAATTATTTTAAATCAAATGAGCAAAATTTATAATTTTTGTTCTCTCGAGTTAAAATTAACAAATTTATTACACCTCGTGATTCATTTACAAGGTAAACCTGGTTGTATAATAAAATTTTCCAATCATAATAAGGATAGTATTTTCAAAGGCATAGAGTTGAAGGATTTTTAATAATGTCAGTAACTTAATATAATCTATTTTGACAGTACTTATATATATATATATTGCATGCATCATTTGCAAATATGTTTTGAACATTTTATATATTTCCTATTTTACTATTTATTTACTTACCTCTATTTTAATAACAATTATTTATCTTTCCTTTTTCTGTTTGGATTTTCATTTTGTAACAGTTGGCTTTCCAATCAAGCTATGCAACTCCTTCATTTGATGAGCTATATTGGAAAACAAAAGTAGGCAACATCCCTATGCCAAAATCTTTGAAGGACAGCCTAGGTAATTAAACTTTTGTATCAAATTTTGTTGGAATTCTTGGTATAATGCTTGGACAGTGGAAAAGTGTTAAGCAATTGTGGGTATTTTTCATTTGTCCCACATGGAAAGAATTCAAAGCCTTTTACTTGTTTATAAGGGAGAGTGAGTTTTATCTTTTTTGAGGCCTAGTGAGAGAGGTGGTAATGGATAACCCYATGCGTGCACCACCATCGCCGTYCGGCCCGTGCACGATGTGACATTATTTTTACGTCCAGGTTCATTGTCTTATTTTTTGGACAGTTACAAAAATTGAATTCTTGTAACCGTTGTGCATTATTGTTCTCCTTGATTCTCGCCCTGTCTTACTGCCACGGCCGTTGCTCCTTCCTTCAATTTTTCTGCCCATTTTGCTTCCTCCCTCTCTATATAACTTGGCCTTCCTCAATCAGTTGAAATACACATAGAAAACCGAAAACACATTCTCTCTCCTCTTCCCCCTAATCTGAGCAACATATACAAGTTCCACCTCCCTTTCTCGAGTGCACGAATTAGGGAGGGTTGTGTTAATCTTGGGGAGCAAACGCCGCGTAACCGATTGTACATAGTCGGGGCGAAATTTGCTTCAAAGACAGTGACCTCCATACCACGACGTAGCAACCTTTCTTTACCAAATTTTGATTCTTAATGTGATCTTACAGTCCTTATTTCCTACAAATTTAACCTATCATAATCCCAATAAGTATATATATTTATCTTACAATAAAGTAAGTCATAACTTGACTTATCGGTATCCTTTTTATTTATACAAATTAAAGTCTTACAGTAAAGTTAATAGTTTGCAAATTAAATTGCTTATCTTACAATAGTTCATAATACTCAGAAATAAAAGGATAACTCATAGAAGCAATATTATGATTTATACAATAAAGTAACTCATAATTTTACTTATCTTACTATAAAGTTATAGGTTTTTGTATATTAAATTGATGAGTATTTTTCTAAAGAAAGAAAGACTACTCTAATCAGCGTACTACAAATTCTAATTTTGTTTGTGTCATTTTTTGTAGGATCAAATGAAACAATTGTGAAGCTCAACCCAAATTACAAACAAGATCTTAATAGATTCGAGGCCATATTGTATGTTTGGGGAGGTAAAGTTAATAAATCTCAAATCCCGCAAGATGGGCGAGAAGTATATTTCAGCGTTGATACATTGTCCAAAGTAGGGATGAAACTGAAGTTGTACTTCAAGCAAATTAATAATGAAGCCAAATTTTTGCCATTACATGTTGCTAAGTCCATGCCCACTTCATCTGACAAAAGTCAATTGATCCTAAATCGTCTCTCCGTGAATCCTAAATCCATTTTAGCCCAAGATATTGAGATGATGATGAAAACATGTGAAGAAAAAGGCGTTGAAGGTGAGAAAAGAAATTGTGTAAATTCATTGCAGGGTATGATTGATTATGTTACATCAACCTTAAATCCTAGAAAAAACAAGTTGATGGTTACATCAACAGATCAGGGTGATGGTATACTTATGGAATACATTATTCAAACAGCACAAAAAGTAGATAGCCATGATAACATGGTGTGTCATAAAATAAGGAATCCATATGCCGTGTTTCTTTGCCACAGTATACAGAGTTCAGATTTATACAAGGTTTCTTTGATTGGCGCTAATGGAAAGCAAACGACATCATTTGTAAATTGTCACAAGGACACTTCTTCTTGGAATCCAGGTCATTATGCCTTTGAGGTTTTAAACACCAAACCAGGCGGAAAACCTATATGTCATTTTCTCTGTGCAGAAGCAATAGTTTGGTATAGGTCACAAGATAAATAAATGTGAGGCCGGAGTGAGAAATAAATAGTTTGTTTTAAGTTTTTCTGAGTAGTTTATTTGTATTATTCAGTCAAATTTCTATGAAAGTTTTTGACTGGCTTATATATGCACTATTAAAATAAATGTTCTAAAATTTCCATTGACCAATCGTAGCCTTCTACATATCAAATTATATGACATAGTTTTAAACTTGAGATATTCTCAATGGTAGCCCTCTACTATTACCAATTATCAATGGTAGCCGCATCTTTTTTTAATCTCAATGATAACCCTCAATTATTGCCCTATTATCAAATAAAACCTTAGAAAGAAAAAAACTAATCATAAACATAAAATTTTAACACTCTATTAAGGAATTTTAGGTCATCTCTTGCATATTTCAACCACAATAAATAATTGACCCTATTCAAGAGCAAAATCAATCTCAAAAATCTATCTTGAGCAGACAATGAGCAACAACGACCTTGGTTTGTGTGTTAAAAAAGTCTCAAAATTTGTGTCTCAAATAAAAAACGTTTCAAAAATATTAATTGTCCAGATTTATTGATCAATTAATTTTTTTTCGTCAATGGATCAAATTYGCGGTCAAAATTTACAACAAAATGACCAAAAATTTCTTAAATGTGGGCAAAAACATTAATATAATAGTTTTCTTGTTTTACAATGTCATAATTGATAAAAGAACAATAGTTTTGGGCTACCATTGAGTTTCAAAAAAGAAAAGGGCTACCATTGAGAATGTCTGATTAAACTTTTAATGCTTGTATGTTTAGGAGAAAAGGGGTGGATATTTTTTTTGGAATATTTATAATAGTCCTTTTAAAAAAAAAAAACCACCAAAAGCCATTCAATAAAATTTAAATAAATCTCTCACACTTCATCTAATATTTGGATTTATTCGAATTATTCTAAAAACTACTCCATTTTTCCCCTGAAAAGGAGTAGTTTTTAGACTTGTGTAGATAATCCACAAGCTATGTGAAGCTTTAAGAGAGTTTAAAACTGATGTAGATTAAGCGTATTCATATTAAAAAAAAAAAAAAAAGGCATGAATATGGAATAAGATGGTATAGGACCCTTAATTATTAGGGAAATTCCAATGATAATGATGAGTTTTGGCGAATTCAATGGTAGTGATGTGTTTTTTTTTTTAATCCTATCCCAATGGTAGTTAATGAGTTTTAATTTCAAGTCCAAACGTGATTATAAGGAGGATTTTCTATTAAGTAGGTGTTAGTAGGGGATTGATGCCGATCATTTTTTTCGCGAATCGACTCAAACTTGATTGTAAAGGGAAAAAAGTGATCCGAAAACGTTATGTGAGGTATTTTTCGAACTCATATGCGAGGCTTAAAATAAAGACAACACGGTAGTAGGTCGGATTATTAGTCAATTTTTTGAATTTCAAGCCTCAAATTCATCATAAGGTACAAAAGTGGCCGGAAAGCTGAATAATAAGTAGTTTTTGGACAGATTTTCTAGCATATGCACGCCGGACTTTACGGAAAATTCCTATATATCACGGGTTGGGAATGAAAATAAAAACACATCGATTACCATTGGGATTAAAAGAAACGAGTCATTGATCATTGGTATTGCTAAAACTATCATTACAATTGGAATTCCTAAGTATTATTAGAGGAATAAGATAGAGTTATCATGTATATTTTCACATACACTATACTTCTCAAAAGTATTACACTATTAACATAAATGAAAGTATCAACTAGCCAACTAGCTTAACAAGTTGAGTCATGTGGAGTGTGGTATCTTAACTTAGGCTGCAAATTCGTCCATAATACCGTTATTTACGATAAAACAACATATAAGAATTGTTATGGTAAAAACATACTCTATATCTTACGTTCCTAGGGAAGGACACAACGATTGGCTTCTTAATGGTGATTCATATAGTCCCATGCGTCCACTCTTTGTTGATGTAGATCACCAAGATCATCAGCTTCCATTCGAAAGAACTAATCAGGCTACCCAACACCAAATAGCTCTTTTAGGCCAATGGCATTCGGGCATATCTTCTTCGTGCACCAAATGTAAACATCTTAATCATAGGGACTTTACATAATGTCGAGCCCATAATCGATCCGGGTTGAATGAAGTCCGGGGTAGGCCGCCATGGTAGGGCGGATCGCGAGCCTATGGCCCCTAGTGCTTAACTATAGAGCAGGTGAGCAGAGTTGTCGGGTGAGGAGCGAGAGAGGGAAGAGGGATGGCACCGGGAGCATTGTATAAGTATCTTGGATTGGGCCATGGCAGTAACATTGGCGAGGAGTAACAATGGGCTGTCACTCGGGTGGAAGGTTTTCAGGGTGGCCGTCAGATTGGGCTATGCATGTGGGAAGTCTGGGAGCGTGAATGTTGATTGGAGAACATTTTGCTAAAGTCAGCCTTTTTACGTTCCACCAATGAATTGTGACTTTGTTTGATTGCAAGACAGGGGTGTAGACATGGTAGGAGTGTTCGCAGTATTGTTTGCTCATGCGGCGCATCTAAAGGTTCGGTTGTTTGCAGGTGTTTTGTCTCATTCCACGGACAGCAGGGGGAGAAGTACCGGTAAGTTGATGCAGAGGATATTGGGGAGGGTGTGCAAAATAGTGATGTGGGAGCGGTGAAGTTGGAGGAATAGAATTTATTATTAGTTAGAAGAAAATACAGATTAGCTGATTAGATAAAGTAAAGAGGGATAGGGAGTGAAGGGGGGGAACTTTAGTCCTAACAGTTAGAATATTTATAAGGGTTTATGAAGAATCGGATATGTTAGAAGGAGAGCATAACGCGAGAATAATAAGGATACAAAGGGGTTTATTATGTGTTCACGGAATCTTGCATTGTATGTTGGTGTATTATACTCTGTATTTATTTATATAAAGAAAAAGGGTGTTAAATAATGACATGGGAGAATCGCTTAGAGTTTTAGTACAATGATAAGTTTAGGCAGCGAGTGAGGGATGATTTCAAGTAGTTTTGATAATTAAGAAAAGGGAAGGGGCGGGGAAGAAACCCTGGTATGGGATGGGGATTGTAAGCGAGGTAGGGATGGAAAATATAACGTAAGACGATGGTCAGAGGGTCAATTTTTTCGGTATGGTTATTTTTTATATCTTCTCTGTTGGATAGGGGTCGGCTTTTAGGCTTCAATCCAAGTTCTGCAATTTATATTGGCAAGTATAATAGGTGGTATGATGAGTGATAGTATTAGTTCCATACTAATTCTATGGCACACGGACACAACGAGGATGGTTAAGGCATTCTTAAGAATTAAGATCACAAGAAGAGAGCTTAGGTTTTCAATCTTTATTTTGATTCTTGTATATTTAATTTATTGTATTGTTGTRGGATTCATTTATTATGATAAGAAGGAAAGGTATAATATTTGTTGCACTGTTTYTACAAAAATCCATTTGATCACGAATTGCATAAATAAAAAAATTGACTATGTTAATTTTAAATACTTGCATGATTTGCACTTCATTCTCGTAGGATGGAACATCCTTTTATTCTAAATTAAAATTATAACAAAAATTTTAAAAAAATTAAAAGTTTTGTGTTTAGAACTGATAAATGAAAATAAACTTACCAATAGTAAATGGTGAATATGCTCCCGTTTGATTTCGTCCCTTTGTTCTTCCATAACCTCTAAAATCACGTCCATTAGATCGTTGTACGACTCTGTTGAACAATTCACTTTATYTTTCTTGGACTTCAATCGTACCTCTAAAATTTCGTCAAATAACTTAAACAAGTTAGCAGAATAACATGTTAAACGATGCCTTATACGTTGTGGATCAACCATTTTAAGAAATGGGTAGCAATCCACGATATTCGGCCTTCCTATCTCTTTTATAATGCAATTCATCAAATCCATAATCTCTCTTATTTTGCCATCACTTTCCAAATCCAAGGAAAAAATGGTGCTACACATGACATTGAAAGAAGCTTCATAAACSAGTTGTCCCAAATCGACAACAGTTTTGGCTAGTGAGCACTCTCTAATGTGACATACCATTTTTTCCAACACATTGTGCCTATGACTTTGCATGGCCACCAACATTTTGTCACTCAATAGTTGGGTGGTGTAGATTTTTCTAAGGATCTTCCACTTAGGGGAAGTGGCCGATAACGGGCCGATCGAGTAGATGTCATGCTGGTGAGCTTGCACGGCATCAAGGTCGTAGAGGGTGGAGGAGACTTGGTGGTTTTTGAGGAGGATTTGTTTGGCGAAATGGGAATTTGATACAACAATGGCGGTAACGGACCCGAGTTGGAGGGTCATCAAGGGTCCATGGGTCTTGGCTAGCTCGGTGAAGTACTTGTGAGGTTTGGTGGTGTGGGGTGAAAGCCCTAAGAGGTTGCCAAGAATAGGCAACGGGAATGGTCCAGGAGGCAAGTTTTTAGCACGTGATTTTGATGTCGGTAATAAAAATAGTAAAACAATGATTGCAAATAATGGAATTGTACATTGATAGTAGTTGTACAAATCCATGGTATGTTATCTTTGAGAAAAKAAGTTTTTTTGATATGTTTTTTTTCGTGGGGTTGAGAAGGGACTGCTTAGAAAGTTTGGCAGTTAGGTTGTATGATAATGCATACAAGTAATTTGTGTATGTAAGTATGTTATTGTAAGTTGGTTTATATAGAGAATACCTTTGAAGATGAGACAAGTAGTGCAACGCTACAAACCGCCCACGTGTTAGTTATTGGTATATCATATATGTGACAATAATTATTGTTCAACTTGTTGCSATGCCAATGGATCCGAGTTACTCCCTCCGTATCGTATTAACTRCAACGATTAGACATCTTTTCTCTTTATTTTATATCAAATCGTTGCAGTTAATATGATACGGAGRGAGTAGCTCTTAGCTATGAGAGTAGCTATATATCAACAGTCGTTGTAAGACAAAACGTTTAAAGTCACATTGTAATATTGTGCAACGTGAAAATAATAGTTCTTAAATTAAATCAAATACGGAGTACAAAATTGAGGCATCGTTTGAGAACTCTAGAACTCTAGGGGTAGATTTCCCTAAATATAAACCATTGAAATATATCCAATAGTTATTATTAAATACAATAAGTWGGRCCATGTAAAAYAAAAGRAAGGAAAATGCAYGAAATGTATGAAAATCTACCATAGAGTTCTTTGAGAACTCTAAAGRATCCTAACCCGAATTATTACTAGTAAGTATTATGAATTTATTACTCCGTACTATTTTAGAAAAGTGTAACAAAAGTTAGTCAACATATAGAAGAACTAGTGTTTTGTACACGCGATGCGTGCATGCATGTAATTTATAATATATGATTAAACACTAAAAGATTTATTGTTGTTAGTATCATATATCGAATGACATTTAAAAAAGAAATTATGTTGAAAGTACCGTAGCTAATGAATATTTTAATTTTTCTTGTAAGATTTATAGCCACATTTATATTAATATCATCAATGACTTTTTTATTGCTAAAAAAAGCTACAATAGTAAAAAATAAAAAATGAACAAAATCAATTATATATTAACGAAATGAAAAAGTTAGGATTGAAACTGAAACCGCTCTTTAAAATCTGTTGAAAATTTTAATGGAATGGTAGATGGAGGGGTGTAGAGTTGTCATATGTCAAGAAATAGTAACATTGTATGAAGTGAATATAATTTATGAAGTTGTTATTTTAAAAAAACTATACTATAATATAGATATGTATATGAATAATCATCATACATTATGATTAATATACTTCATATACATCATGTACTTTCATACTAAAAAGAGATATTTCTACTTACATAATAGAAAGAAAATTGTGTATTTTTTAGTTGATGGGGGAGAGAACCATGTATTATATATATGGTGTGTGCAAATTATTGATTTAAGAGTCTTGTTATAATTAGTGTCCAAATTCATTTTAATATCTACTCCGTAATTAATGTCCAAATTCTTTAAAATTATATGATTAATGTTCAAATTCATTATAAGTTATTTAATTAATAATGTCCAGATTCATTCTACTCCCTCCGTTCCTTGAAATTCCTACCATACACTATTTGAGTGTAAAATATGGAAACTAATATAATATGAGAAGTGGGTTAAAAAGTAGATTTAGATTGGAGAGAGAAACAAAGAAAATTATAGTACATTGTTTAATACACATGAGTGTATTGCAAGTGGTATGACGGGTTCCACATGGTGGACCAACACAAATAAAAAAAATAATATAAAGTTTCCTAAAATGGAATAAAGTGGGAGTGGTAGGAATTTCAAGGAACGTCCAAATGAGGGAAGTGGTAGGAACTTCAAGGAACGGAGGGAGTATTTTGATTGATTGATATATAATTGGAAATGATTTTAATTTAGCATATTTTAGGAAAAACTAATGTTAATTAACATTGATAAAAGGCAATTAATTTTGGTTGATTGAGAAATTGATGGCTCATTTGTTTAATTTTTTTAATATAGATTTATTTTTATTTTGACTTAGAGTTGTGTGATTATTTAAAAAAAATTATATGTAATTAGTAAGGGTATGAATGTAACTTCATAGGGGGACACCATTGCTCCCCCCTTCCCTTATATTATAGAGTTTAATCGCTGTATATTTTTTAATTAAATTACTACTAATATATTTTTATTTTCGATTTCAAATTTTGTTAGCCTTCGATAATTTTTTCACAAACATATACGGAGTACTTAACTTGTTGACCTTGTTGAAAAAATAGTCGATACGCCTTTGTTAGATTTATTCATTGGGTAAATAAATCCGACAAAATAAACAAAAAAATATTCCTAACTCATATTTGCTCATCATTATACATGACATTGCATTAACATTGGAAAATTCTTTATTGATAGCAGCTATTCATAAATAGTTATTTCAATGATTTTGTCGCGTAGTGTTAAAATACACTCTTTCATTGTCAAAATTGTAAATATTGTTGTCAAAATTATACGGAGTAGTATTTTTTTCACATGCATTTTCATACTTTTTGTACCTTTTTCAACGTTTGAGTCTTTGATAGTTATAGGATCTGATCATATTTTTCTTTTTTTTAATTTTGAAAATTAAAAAAAAAGTAAAAATGACCAATTTGCCCCAACTATTTATAGATATCAGCTATTTATTAATCATCTCTCATTAACATTTTGTAGTATGGAATAACATTGTAATAATCAACACTATACAGTGTTTGATATGACACTACAATATCTCCAAAACAGCTCTCCTTAACGTAACCTCCATTAAAAAAGAAATCTATATATCTATATATTTATATATCTATTATCTATAGTAAAGCAATTTTCACTAACTTAATTTTTCCCTCCCAAACTTATTAATTTTTTTTACATTACATTTATTTCACGATGAGCAATTTCCTAGATACACTACTTATTTCATTATTGACATTTTCTAATCATATTGTGCAAATAATTTTTTAACACCATATTTTTAAAACTAAAAAAATTAAATTAATTTGTTTTGTTTATCTTTTTTCAAATTTTAAGTAGTAGTTTTGTTACTAAGGCGATAAGACCCCGTTCTTTTAGACTGAAGTAAACTAAACTAAATTTGAGTGAATTGAAGTTAGATGAAGTCAACTGAATTTAGTTAAATTGAAGTGGATCGAACTCAGATGAATTGAGCTTGAGTAAGCTGAATTGAGTTGAAGTGACTGAAATACAAGTGAGCTGAACTGAACTGAAATTGGATGAAGGGAGCTGAATTAAAAAAAGGGTTTTTTGTCCATAACTACCTTAATTACACACTTTTTTGTAAAATACTACCTACATTAGAAAACCTTAGACATAACTACCTTAAATTTCTATTTTGTTGTTGACCATTACCTTGTTTCATTTTCCGGCGTTGACTTTGATTTTTCGTTTATCAAAGTGCACGTGAGATGCACGTGATCTCATTTTTTGCCATTTTTTTCGATTTTCCTTCTCATTTCCCTTCATTCTACTCTTTTATTTCCTATTCAATCTATTTAATTTGATTTCTACTTAAATTTAATTTAATGGTATATTGAATTTTGAGACGTGGAGGGAAGGAAAATCGAAAAATTGGCAAAAAAAACAGACCACGTGCATCTCACGTGCACTTTGATGACCGAAAAACCAAAGTCAACGCCGGAAAATGAAACAAGGTAGTGGTCAACAACAAAATGGAAATTTAAGTTGGTTATGTCTAAGGTTTTCTAATGTAGGTAGTATTTTGCAAAAAAAAATGTGTAACTAAGGTAGTTATGGACAAAAAAATCTTTAAAAAATTGACTGAACTGATGTACCATAAAATTAAGTTCAAAAGAATATGGTTTAACTCATATTGTACTATTTTCTATGTGCACGCGGTGTGTGCTTAGGCTTATTATGAAAATTGTATTTCATCATTAAAAATAATTATAAAGTATGTATCAAAATAAAATATTCAAAGCTAATTAGCAATACAATTTTATTGAATGGTAACTGTTTTTTTTTAAATATGACTTGAAATTCAAAATAAAGCCATTAATGCTTCAATTCATTGTTTAAAACTTTTCATTAATTAAGTTACGTAATAAATGCAATTTTCACTTTAATCAAATAATAAGCAAAGGGGTAATTTAGACACATTAATTCATATTTTTTTAAAATTCATTGAGGGTATAAAAAAAATTTTAAGAGGGGGGACACCATCTTTCTCCCCCCTTCCCTTACATAATAGAGATTTGTTAATTAAAATTACTTAAATTTAAAATCCGAGCATTTGGTCGAGTATTATCTAGTATCACTAATGTAGAATTGAACTTATAACCTAGAGTTTAAAAAGTAGGGGAAATTTCCACCTAATCGCATTGACTAAAATTTGTTGAAGTGTACTTAAGAACTAATTTTATTCTCATCCATCAATATTTTATTTTTTTGATGAGTCCATCAATATTATTAAGGGATTTTTCCTCAGGTACCCCTGAGGTTTTGCTTAATTCTTCAGGTATCCCCGAGTTTTTAGAAATGTCTCAGGTACCCTTCACCTTTAAGAAAATAGCTCATATGCCCTTAATGACCCAAAAACCGTTAAATCTCTAACACCGTTAGTCTATTATCCCCAATATATCTTTCTCCTCCATTAATCACCTATCTTCAACCTCCACTAATCTGATGCCCAGAAAATTCCCAACCCACGAACCACCACCACCCTCTTTTTTGTAATTAAATTTTTTTCATGAAAAATTGTTGAATTTTTTTCTTTTGTTTTCATTTTGACTATTAATTACTCATCAATCCTTTGTTGAAATTTTGATTTGAAGAAGAAAAAGAAGTGCTAAAATAAAGGATAGAAAACAACAATGGAGTTCTTACATGGTGCATTGGTGTGCTGTGATTCAAATTAATCAGAGAAAATGTGAGCAGCTTTACCAAATAGTGAAGTAATCAGAATCTATCAAAATTTCATGGACAATTGAAGTAACTACGTCCAAAGCACAAACAATTTCTCAGGAAAAAACCTAAAATAAAGTATATGATAAAATTGCAACATCTTAATAATGTTATTAATAATGCAATTAAGCTTAATCAACCATAAAACTYACGCGAAGCGTCTCATCGCAGAGAGGAGAAACAGCGATATGAATCAACGAATTGACGAACTCGTCGAACTTGGCGTGAAGTCAAGTCCGGTAAATGACTTCAGGATCGGCGGCGGCGGCGGAGCCATGAGTGGAAGAGTAAGCGATGACCTTCTCGACAGAGAAGAAATCGTAAAGAGAATGAATGGATTTGACAACGAACGCAGGGCGTGACGAAGGAGTGACGTAAGTGAGAACAATAAGCAAGTTGTTGATGTGAGGTCGTGAGGTGTGGAGTTGTTCACCAAGGGTTTCGAGGTCGGAGAGACTGCGTTTGCTTCGCTTCTTCTGGCTGCTTCCGGTGGTTGTTGCGGCGGATTTGGACTTCTTGGACGCCATTGATGAGGAAGAAGAATGGTGACTGTGAGGCGTTGAAGAAGAAAAGGAGAAATAAGGGTTTAACGTTGATGTTTTTCAGGGAGAGGAGTCAATGGGCGTTCGGTTACATTTAATATGAATCAGTCGCAACAATATTTTTGGGATTAATTTACATATTGAAGTTACTGTCTTGCTCCGATTTGGTGATATTACTTTGTTTTTGTTACAAGGTAGGTGGCAGGGTAGTGGCAGAATAGAGGAGAGGGTTCGAGGAGGGTGGTGGTGGTTCGTTGGTTGGGACTTTTCTGGGCATCAGATTAATGGAGGTTGAAGATGGATGATTAATGGAGAAGAAAGATATATTAGGGATAATAGACTAACGGTGTTAGAGATTTTAACGGTTTTTGGGTCATTAAGGGCATATGAGCTATTTTCTTAAAGGAGGAGGGTACCTGAGGCATTTCTAGAAACTCGGGGGATACCTGAGGAATTAAGCAAAACCTCAGGGGTACCTGAGGAAAAATCATTATTATTAATAAGCAAAAGAAGAGCACCAGCAATGGCACCTTTCCCATTCCTATTAGCCACTTTTTGGTGTCCTCTTAGATGTCCTCATGAATGTTAGATATTGGGAAAGGATACTCCAAGGGAAAGGAAACTCTCATTTCCTTTCTATGGAAAGGATAGGAATTGCTCGACCCTTGTGCCATAATTTGGATGAATTGCAAACCAACTGCAAGTGCATACACCAACATTTACATTTTTTATTTTGCATCCCACAAAATCTTGACACTTGTCAGGTAATTAATAGTTTGCTATTTGTGGGGTATATGTAAGTAGGAGAAAAAATATGTGAAAGGATACTCATTGATGTTGGGAAATCTACAAATATTATTAAAAGRCGTTCTATTGCATGTAAGTGCGCCACGTGTCACTTTCATTCAACGTGRTTGTGCCATGTGGATCCCATATTGTCCAATAGAATTGCTCCATGTCATCATCATCATATTATTATTATTATTATTATTATTATTATTATTATTATTATTATTATTATTATTATTATTATTATTATTATTATTATTATTATTGGTTTCTTAATCTATTATCTATCTATTTATTACTAATATATAAAAATATTCCCCTAAAAATCTATGAGTCATTCTCTTATACCTCTATTCGAATTTTCCCATTTTTTTAGCTCCACGTGCCATTGTCATTGCTCTTTTACTACAATTCAATGAACACAAAATATTCGTCAAAAAAATGAACACAAAATAGACAACATTTAATTTTCCCTTTGGTCTTCTACAGTTCTACCTCCGCTAAAATTATTTGTTTCATCTTCTTAAACATTCATTATACAGTAGCTTTTTTATATACCTTAACCTCTCCAATTGCTTATGTTACATTTCCAATAAATTTTGGCAACAATATTTTCAATTGGATAGTATTTATATACATTGTACTAAACTTTCCAAATTGCACTTGCATGTTTTGGTATGTCTTTCTCTTACTCCTCTTTATTTCATCAATCATTTGTGAGTTTTTGTATCCTTTATCTTCTATTAATTGATTATAACGTTTTTTTCTCTTTTACAGAGTTTGTCATGTGGGTTTTCTTCAATTGTAAGTATATACAAGGAGTCAAGTAGAACGTACACATGTCTTCCAAGGTCGATCGAATTTCTTGACGTAAATCAGAATGCATTACAGGCGCGCTATTATTAATAGTCTATTGTTTCCAATTGTAGAATGTATTTTCCATATTTGTAGCTAGAATATATGGTGTTATATGAAGGTATAATCATCATTTAATTATCTTATGGCAAAAGCTAACGAGCGTCCCTAGGGCGTTAGATAAGATAACCAAAAATGGAAATATTAAATGAATATAAACATTAATTATAACGATTGACGTGTAAATTTGGCATGTATTTCAAGTTTAATGTCATTTTAGGAAATATATTTATAACTTATCTAACGCTCTGGGGCATCCAATAGCAATATCGTTATCTTATATATCAATTGTAATTCACAATTTTTTTGGGCTCACTCTTGGATCCTTTGAGTATCAATTTCAACTTTCAATCCAACTTCATGTTAATTCCTAATGATTTTTTATCAAAGAAACGTGATATTAAGACGTACTTCGCATAACAGTATAAGCTTGAAAAGTAAGTACGTTTATATCTAGTTTGATTATCCTCTTTCAGTGACCAAAATATAAAAAAACACTACATCGTTGAGATCAAATAAATTTGTTTAGACATTGTTTGTTTATCAAATTCACAATAACAAAAGGAGTAGTAGTGGAGTTCAACCTTAACATCTATAGTTCATATAATAGATGATTAGATAATTAGATAATAACGAATTCTACTCCCATAAAGAACCTAAGTATAATGCAATAAACATAGTCCGAGCATCGCCGAGCCAAATAACTAGTTTTGAGGAAAATGATGAATAAAAGGATGGAGATAGTGAGAAGTGGTGTGGAAGAAAGAGAAAATGATGTGTCAAGTGTAGAAAAGAAGAGAGAAAATGAGAAATGAAAAATTATTGATTCCCCAACAATAATGATGCTCGAGGAAAACGAAAGGTGAAGGTCCGTACCAAACTCAACTACTCCATCCGTATTATAGATATGATGTGAATATATATATATATATATATATATATATATATATATATGTATATATATATATATATATTTATCACCTTTCATTTTCCGATTTTTTTTGTAATTCAATGTTTCTAATAATGTATACTTTTGTACTCAGATCAACTTCACATTAATACTTAATTACTTTATATAATAAAGAAAACATGATTTTTCTGTATCAAAACTCATTGTAAATCTACGAAATTAATTTTAATAATCTATGTCATCCCACACGCATGTGGGCTATAAAGTGCCCTACACAAGGGCAAATGATCATTTCAACCTTACTTTACACCATTTCAAAGTCAATATAATTTACACTATTCGAAAATTTGGACCCACCAAAAAAATTACAACAACAAAAAATTATTTTACACCATAAAATTTGACACCATTTGACAATTATTTACAACATTAAAATAGTATTTTACACCACTACAGCATAGAAAAACACCACAACAAAAAGTAATACATTATTCTGTGTTGGGCTTTGTTATCCCAACTATGTGTTATAACATCACTTCCTCGCAAAGTACCACCAAGAAACCAAGTGTAAATGACAGGTCTCAAATGACAAGAGAGATGATACACATACACTTAGTGTATGTATACCTCACATACATTAATCAATAGGAATAGAGAAATTAGGGAAAATGTGGATTAATAGGGAAGATCATTGGTGGAGTGAGATTTATAGAAACCAATAGGAGGGGAGTATCGGAAGAGTGTATGTGGAGGCCACATACACTAAGTGTATGGTACCTTACCCAAATGACAAAGTACTTCGTATATATTAATGAATGAATGCTTTCCGACTTTGGCATAAAAAAAAATGACAAAATATCTTGGTTTACAATTTTTCATTTATTTCTCTTCATTTCATATTTAAGTGGTTAAAAGAGCAAACTTTACCTCTTGATAATGACACATTGTTGGATACCATTGGTGCGGTATATTGAAATTTGCCAAGATATATAAATGCAGGAAACAAAAAATTATAGATAGGATTTCGAAATTATGATAGAGAAACTAATTAACATGATCGATAACATTATCTCATTGTTATGAAACATTATCTGCACCAAAATTACAATTTTAATTTTCATGGGCTCAAATAATCACTCCACCATATAGTTTTTTTTTTCCAATTTACGGGCACCATATAATTTATTGGGATATTTGTATCAGGTTAAAATATTAAATCACCATATTATCATGCGCTTTGTGTAGTGCAACGCAACTATACCTGGCAAATCGATCGGTCAGGTCGGTATCGGTCGGTCAATGTCCGGTTTCGGACATTTACAGGTCGGTCATTTTTCGGTAACGGGTCGAATTTCTTTGTTCATGACCCAATGTTTTCGGTAACAGGCTCGGATATCAGGCCCCACCGGTCGGTCAAGTTTTTTAGGCCTTTTTTTCTTTCGATTTTCGCAAAAATTAGATCAATTATTAAGGTTTTTTGGACTTAAATGTATAAATGTGACTAAACTAAGTGAAATTTATTCATTAAACCATATATTTGTTCTGAATCTAATAATATTATTATTGCAAAAGATGGTTAGGATTCAAAAGGTAAAAAATGTATAATTTGATCAATATTCACTAGTAATTTTTTATCGAAAACACACTTTCTGCTTCTTTTTTATTGCAACAAGTGAACTTTTGCAATATTTACATTTATTACTTTGACTAATATTGTGATTTGTAATTAATTAACACCATTTATAAGTAATTACACTAGATAAATCGGTTCAACACTCGGGTCAGGACACCCTCGGTCAGTCCGGTACAGGGTAACAGGCAGCGTCGGCAGCTTATCACACAGGTTATAACGGGTTCGGTCAAAAAACGGGTTTCGGTCAATCGCTTGTTCATGACCAACTTTTCCTGTCGGTTTCCAGGTCAAAATCGGGTCGGGTTTGTTTTTGCCAGGTATAAACGCAACCTTTATCACTTCTCACATAAATGCACACCCTATTACTTAGGTTGGATTCGTTAGTATATGGGGTCGTCACAAGGAATGATAAGTCGTTAACATCACTTCAGATAAGAATGGTTACTAATACATGTGACTTACATATAACAGAAGGTATTGTATGCATCATATGCAAAATAAATTTATTGTGCATCAAGCATATAGTTACCCTTTATATCAATATAATGACCTTCTATATCAATATAGTGACCCATTTTCATTTTACATACATCAATATAGTGATAAATAATAAGGGTCACTATATTGATAAAAAGGATTACTATATTAACCAAAAGGATCACTATCATCTGATGCACAGTAAATTTATTGTATATCCGATGAGTATTTAATACATTTTCTACATATAATTGTCATAGACTTACATCATATTTACACATACTTACCTAAATTGACATAGACTTACATAGTTTTGCAAAATTTAGTCCCAATTTTTTTGCCCCACTTGAATTTTTTAGCCCACTTATTGTACTTTATAATTARTTTTCTTTTATTTTTATTGCTACTCATCGTATACGAAGTATATTTTAATGTGTTAGTAGACATGTTAGTGATTTATCGCTCCTCGGGTCCTCACAACTCACTTTTTAAATTGATTTAGTATAGTTATCCTGATTTATACAGAACGTGGTTAGATAACTAGCCTTACATGGGGTCGTCACTGACTCATTGCTCACTGGCTGGATAGCCTTATACGAACTATATTTTTTTTATTTTAAAACAATTTAACCATTAAAATCATGCATACATTGAAAGGAGATCAGAAGGAGATAATCAGAAGGAAAAAATAAAGTCATGTACTCTCTCCAATTTTTAATGTCCTATGCAATGTAATTCTTTCAATTTTTAATGTTTTATGCAATTTTCTCATTGAGCTGATTTTTAATGTTTTGTGAATTATGTTTTATTCATTTTAAAACTCTCCAATCTATTTTTTTAACCCCAGATTTCCTTACTTTTCTCAACTTTTCTTCTTTTTTCCCTTTTCACGTACACTCGTTCTCTCAAATCTATTTTTTTATGTTTTTACCTCACTCACATTATAATACATTATTCATAATTTTTCTCCCAAATAATAAATGTACAAAAATAATAGAAATCAAAATGAGTACTTCGTATTGGATTAGGATCCTCTAGAGTTTTTTTAGGAACTCTATCGGAAGATTTCCTTACATTTAGTGCATTTTGTTACTTTTTCTTTTGTATGGTCCTACTAATAGAATTTAATGACAACTATTGAATTTTTTTTAGAGAAATGATAAACATAGCCCTAAGAGTTATAGATAAGCATTAAATAAACTTCTTAAAGTAGAAATAATTTAGAATATCATGACAAAATTACACATTGTTTGAGATATTTAATGCTTATTTGAACCTTTTCTTTCCATTTTTAGCTTCTTATCCATAGCCCTTAGGGCCATGTTTAGCATTTCCCTTTTTTAAAAATAATTTAGATTTAGAGAAATCTACCTCTAGAGTTCCCAAGAACTTTAGGGGATCCCAAGCCCTTCGTATTAGGAGAGAAATAGATACTCCCTCTGTTTTTTATTAGATGTTCCATATATACCAATTTGGCACGGTGTTTAAATTAATTAAATTAATCAAAGTTGACTTTAAAAAAGAGTAAATTATTAATGTCAGAGTAAATATAATATGTAAAAAGTAAAAAAATTATTTTTAAATTAATTTAGAACAATTAATTGAAAATATCCTAAAATGAAAAGTGAAACATTCAACTTTACGAGAACACGTAGAGATCACGGCAATGTATTTATTATTTTATTTATACTCAGAAATTAAGTAGAAGCAGTCGGCAGGCCGTTTTTTTTTTCCTGGAAGACTAGTGACAACTGACCACTCTCATAAATTCCCTCAGACAACATGATTGATTATAATAATATAATACTGTATTTAAATTCCCACATTTTCAAATTTCAATACCATACATTTTCATTTTTGTCATTTTGTCACTTACGGCT
>SNQN01006073.1:1778-40671 GCA_008642245.1 Bassia scoparia | reverse complement strand
AATAATTAGAAAATACTCCGGAAATACGTGGAACCTTCTAGAACATTCTAGAAATCCTTGCTTGAAGAGCAAGGGTGTCTAGGTGCGTCGAATCAAGGGAAATCACGAATAAAATCGGAGGAAATCAAAACATATCGAGATTTTTGGAAAAAATATGCAAAACCATTGAGCGTATATACGCTGAAATGGAGCGTATATACGCTCCTGATGAGCGTATATACGCTCCATTTGAGCGTATATACGCTCAACAATACACACGATCCTTGCCAAAAAATTATACACATTGAGAAGCGTATATACGCTGGAAATGAGCGTATATACGCTCCTCACCTGCGTATATACGCTCATCCCAGCGTATATACGCAGGGTTTTTTTTCTGCCTCGCTTTGCCTCGTGCCTATAAATACTCCCTGCCTTGCTCAGTTCGAGACACGACTTGAATACGCACATTCACGACTCAGAACCTTCACAATTTCACAAGACTCAAGTCACAAGACACATCAAAACACTCTCAAAACACTCAAAACACATTCGATTTCAATTCAAAGCATCGATTCTCTTCGAATCAACAAGCGAAATAAGGGTATAAATCTGAGATTACTCACCAAAAACCTTTCTTTCACTCTTTTTCAATTCCTTTTGTCTCTTTTAATTGATTAACCATTATTTTGAGTTTTAATTCAATTAAAGCAATGTAGAAACTCACTTGTTAATGGTTTCATGTAAATATGTAGGTTTTCTTAATATTTTCATTGTTTCCATGGCTTTGCTTGGTTTTCACTATTATTATATTATTATTGTCAATACTAACTCGTTTGTTCGTCTCTATTAGCAATTCAATCGAAAGGCGATTCCTTGAGTTTTATTCTAACAATTTGATTGTTTGCAGTGACAAGGTGAGGAGGACACATATACATATTATTATGCCTTACTAACCTTTGTTTTTCATGTCTCATGTATATATATTCAATCACACTTGTATATATTGCTTAAACAAGACCGGAATTTAATCGTTTGTCACATTAAAGTCAGATAATCATGGACGACCGGTTTTCTAAGCACCTTATTAACATTGACTAACAATCAAGTGACCGCCTTATCCATTGTAGAAGTCTTGGTTTGTATATAATAGCAACCCACCTAGTAATCAATGCACTTTCAAAGTCAAATCAATAGGCTCTTTGAATTCAATTGTTATGATTTATGGAACTACAATGAGACCGAGTAGAGGCCGCTACATGCGGGCGAATTGGGTTACAGATCTGATTCGTACCATGTCCCCGAACCCACGACTGGTTACTTGATTGGACGTGGGGCCATTAATTTGGCACCAATGTTTCGGGCGTCCGTGAATAACCTATATAGGCACGGTGGCGATCCCCTCAATTCGATGACACACCCCAACGCATTCACATGCGGATTCCATGGCTCAACTCCATGACACTGAAGCTGAGGTCAACGCCCCTTGCCTAAGGCGGGGCGAAGCCCTACAATAAGTCATCAATTGGAAAAAATGTCCTTTGTGGTCCTCGAGGCCTGTTGCTGAAAGAGCCGGGATGGTTAGAAGAGTTGTCATTGGTAATGTGGCTGACTTGATCAGTGTTGAAAAAGAGGAGCCACCTTTCTTGTTAAAGCCCCCACCGTTACCCTTAGACTTCTGGGCTTGAACATCTTCGTCAACTAGGAGGCCAACCTTGTAGAGCCCAGTAAATGAATCAATGGGTTGAAACTTGAGTGGCTCTCGATACTTGGGCTGAAGGTTCTTGATGACCATGCGAACTTGATCCTCCTCATTCGGTCGATTGGTCATTTGAGCGGCTTTCTCCCTCCACCTATTCAGAAAAGTAGAGAAATTTTCTCTCTCACCTTGCTTGGTGGCCTCTAGTTCACGGAGACCGACAGGAAGCTGGGAATTGTACCTGTACTGCTTTAGGAACTCGTGTTTGATATATTCCCAATCATCGAGCTTGACTTGATTCAGGGTCTTGAACCACCTGGATGGATGGGTGTCCAAAGTAATAGGGAACACCGAAGCGAATAACTCTTTGCTCATTCCTTTAAGGACCATTGAGATATTGAAAGTGCGGAGGGTCTTCTGGATCTTCAGTTCCCTTGAACTTGGGCAAATCAGTGATGACAAACTTCTTAGGAAGCTGGCCCTTAATCTCATAATCAGCAACACGAGGCCCTTGAACTGAATTTTCGGACATTCTCTTGACCAACTCTTCTAGTTGCTCCACCCTTTTTTCCGTCTCAGTCTTCGGACGAGGGAGTGGTGTCTCAGCATCGTCTTCTTCCTCCCCGTCAGACTCGAGAGGTTTTTCCTGGGTCCTCTTTTCTTTCAGCTCCCCAATGCTCTTTTCTTGGGCATCAAGACGAGAATTCACAGACTCGAGCTTTTCTAGAATAGCGTTAAGCTGTTGTTCGATGTTTGCCATGGAAGTGTCTTGGTGATCAGGAGCGCGTCGGGTTTGGCTTCTTGTTACTCTTCTAGGCCCCAGAGACAAGTTGCGAGTCTTTGCTATCTTGCTGAAATCAAGAAATTACACTTTAGAACCCAGAAACCAAAGATTGGTCTACTTGAAAACTCTTAAGAACAAACCTAACTCAGTCTTGAGGTTCTGGACTTAAGGAACTGAACTCGAAAGTAGACTTGAATGGGCTAGACCTAAATCTGATTTAAGGCGCTAGACTCGAGAAAGATTCAAACCTAAGATGGGCCTATTTCAGAATTAAGGACCTCTTAGACCTACGAGCCACTTGAAATTGAATGGGCCTAGCCTTGAATCAAAGTTCCTAGGTTGAGTCTATGATCGAACCTAGTTCAGTTTTAAGGTTCTTAGATTGAAGTTGAAGCGAACCTAATTCAGATTCAAGGCTCTTGGGTTGAACCTAATTCAGATTTAAGGTAGGGTTCTTGAATTAAGAATTGAATTGAACCTAATTCAGATTTAAGGTCCTTGAATTAAGATTGAATTGAACCTAATTTAGGTTTAAGGTTCAAAAGGTCGAATCTAAGTCAGATTTAAGATTCTTGGATTGGAATCGAACCTAAGTCAGATTCTAGGTCGAATGGAGTTTGAAATTGATTTTGAAATGGGCCTAATGGATCGTCAAACTTCATGTCTTGAACCATAGATTAAGGGACTGGGCTTAGTTGGTGGTTAAGAATTTGGACTGAATGAAGAGTCACAAGTTAACAAGCACATTGATTGAAACACAAATCCAATTTATTCACTTAAGGTCAGGATCTAAGTGAACTATAGGTCGGCTTGGTTAAGTCTGATAGTGTACCATGCCTAAGAGTAGAGCTGGTCCAATTTCACCACCACAACATTGGTGATGTATGGCCGAGATACCCCTTATATACACGCATCTAGTAACACGTGCATACGCGGCATGGGCGGGATAGGACTTACCTTAGCCATGTGATCCATTAACCACATGCAACCAAGGTAAAATCCCCCCTTAAGGTGATCTCGAGCATAGAACATGCCCATATTGAGACCAAGGTGCCTAGGACATGACCCTATTCGAAGGGTCACAAGCAAAATTCAATTGATTATGAATATGGAACTACGAGACTTTCAAGTCTGTCCACTCACCAAATGGTGATTATCCCCAGTGAAGTCGCCAAAAACTGTAGGGCTTCGCCCCGCCTTAGGGGGGCGTGACCTCAGCTTCAGTGTCATGGAATTGAGCCATGGAATCCGCATGTGAATGCGTTGGGGTGTGTTGTCGAATTGAGGGGATCGCCACCGTGCCTATATAGGTTATTCACGGACGCCCGAAACATTGGTGCCAAACTAGTGGCCCCACAAATAGGTCCAGTAACCAAAGTGTGGGTTCGGGGACATGGTACGGATTGAATCAGTAACCCAATCCGCCCGCATGTAGCGGCCTCTACTCGGTCTCATTGTAGTTCCATAAATCATAACAATTGAATTCAAGAAAACTTATCGATTTGACTTTGAAAGCGCACTAATTACTAGGTGGGTTGCTATTATGTACAAACCAAGACTTCTACAATGGACAAGGCGATCATTTGATTGTTAGTCAATATTAATAAGGTGCTTAGAAAACCGGTCGTCCATGATTATCTGACTTTAATGTGATACGCAATTGAATTCCGGTCTTGTTTAAGCAGTATATACAAGTGTGATAGAATATATATATATATACAAGACATGAAAACAAAGGTTAGTAAGCATGATAATATGTATGTGTGTCCTCCTCACCTTGTCACCTTATTTCGCTTGTTGATTCGAACAGAATCGATGCTTTGAATTAAAAACGAATGTGTTTTGAATATTTGAGAGAGAGAGAATAGATG
Organism: Bassia scoparia; assembly: GCA_008642245.1. Lineage (NCBI taxonomy): Eukaryota > Viridiplantae > Streptophyta > Magnoliopsida > Caryophyllales > Amaranthaceae > Bassia > Bassia scoparia. The sequence goes on along the minus strand of SNQN01006073.1, from coordinate 36,338 downwards.
TGTCTCGGGACTTGTGCGTCTGTGAAGTGTGTCAAATCGTGTCTCGGACTGAGCAAAGCAAGCAAGTATTTATAGGCACGAGGCAAAAACGAGGAAGGAAAACCTGCGTATATACGCTACAGAGGAGCGTATATACGCTCCTCTGCGTATATACGCTCCTATGAGCGTATATACGCTGCCTTCCTGCGTATATACGCTCATATGTAGCGTATATACGCTGCACATTTGCTTGCTTTCTATAAAAATTTTGGAAAGAATCGTATGCCTTGAAGCTGCGTATATACGCTCCTGATCAGCGTATATACGCTCCATTGCTGCGTATATACGCTCCATTTGCGTATATAATTTTTCCAAAAACCTCGAAATATTTTGATTTCCTCCGATTTTATTCGTGATTTCCCTTGATTCGACGCACCTAGACACCCTTGCTCTCCAAGCAAGGAGTTCTAGAATGTTCTAGAAGGTTCCACGTATTTCCGGAGTATTTTCTAATTATTCATGTATTTTCTGCGTATTCTGCGTATTTAAACATTGCAAAATTCATAGAAAATCATAGAAAAATCAGAAAAATAATTTAAAAATACTGGCGGATTCAGAAAAATGTGAGGAACACGATGAAAAACAAAAAGCACGAGAATCGCCAGCGTAACTTGTTTGAAAACCTTTGAGTTTATCGAGAAAACCGAAAGAAAATATTTTTGCCTTGTCTTTGACCTTTGCTCAATAGTTCCGAGTACGACCTCACGTATTTCCAACTTTTGTGAGTTCAAAGCATCTTTTCTGAGTCAAAACAATCGCGAGACGCGGTATGTTTCATCACGGATTACTCATTTGGGGAGACATTTTCAGGTGTCTACAGCAGCGTATATACGCTCCTCTGTAGCGTATATACGCAGGGTTTTCCGGCTTCGTTTTTGCCTCGTGCCTATAAATACTTGCTTGCCTTGCTCAGTCCGAGACACCTCCGAGACACGACTTCACATACACAAGTCCCGAGACACATCTATTCTCTCTCTCAAATATTCTAAACACATTCGTTTTTAATTCAAAGCATCGATTCTGTTCGAATCAACAAGCGAAATAAGGGTATAAATCTGAGATTACTCACCAAAAACCTATTTTTCACTCTTTTTTAATTCCTTTTGTCTCTCTTAATTTGATTAACCATTGTTATGAGTTTTAATTCAATTAAAACAATGTAGAAACTCACTTTTTAATCGTTTCATGTAAATATGTAGGATTTTCTTAATGTTTTCAATGTTTCCATGGTTTTTGGTTTTCATTCTTCGCATTAACACTTATTATTATCATCATCTTGTCACAATTCATTATTATACATATTGTTATTGTCAATACTAACGCGTTTGTTTGTCTCAATTAGCAATTCAATCGAAGGGCGATTCCTTTGAGTTTTATTCTAACAATTTGATTGTTTGCAGTGACAAGGTGAGGAGGACACACATACATATTATCATGCTTACTAACCTTTGTTTTCATGTCTTGTATATATATCTTCTATCACACTTGTATATATTGTTTAAACAAGACCGGAATTTAATCGCTTGTCACATTAAAGTCAGATAATCATGGACGACCGGTTTTCTAAGCACCTTATTAATATTGACTAACAATCAAGTGATCGCCTTGTCCATTGTAGAAGTCTTGGTTTGTACATAATAGCAACCCACCTAGTAATTAGTGCGCTTTCGAAGTCACACCAAATTTTATCCTTATATGGTCCTATGGTGAAAGGGACCAAAGATTGTCGTTGAACATGCAGCCCACTTAAATCATCGACCCAACTTAACTTGTAGGGTTTGGGGTGCGGTCTCGTTTCAAGATTCAACTTGTCCACCATTTCTTGAGACGCCACATTTGTACAAGAACCACTATCAATGATCACTCTACAACCCTTATCTTGGACAAGTGCAATAGTGCGGAATAATTTCTCCCTTTGAAGATCGTCTTCCCCTACATTAGAGTGCACGATTCGCCTTATAACAAGCAATTGAGTGTCGTCATTTGTGAAGCAATCAAATTCTTGATCAAGATCATCGTTAGAGAAGTCTTCTTGAGTGTTATCTTGGTCCAAGATTTCAGCATCTTGAAATTCTTGGATTGTCAAAGCCTTCTTGTTTGGACAATCTGTCTTTAGATGACCCCGCCCATGACAATTGAAGCACTTGCGTCGATCCTTCTCATCAGTGTTGTCTTGAGGATTGGACGGTGTAATCCCTTTTGAAATTGGTGTGGATGTAGGAACACCAGAAGATATTGTCGAGGATTGAGTCCTGTAGGGCTTCGCCCCGCCTTAGGGGGGCGTGACCTCAGCTTCAGTGTCATGGAATTGAGCCATGGAATCCGCATGTGAATGCGTTGGGGTGTGTTGTCGAATTGAGGGGATCGCCACCGTGCCTATATAGGTTATTCACGGACGCCCGAAACATTGGTGCCAAACTAGTGGCCCCACAAATAGGTCCAGTAACCAAAGTGTGGGTTCGGGGACATGGTACGGATTGAATCAGTAACCCAATCCGCCCGCATGTAGCGGCCTCTACTCGGTCTCATTGTAGTTCCATAAGTCATAACAATTGAATTCAAGAAAACTTATCGATTTGACTTTGAAAGCGCACTAATTACTAGGTGGGTTGCTATTATGTACAAACCAAGACTTCTACAATGGACAAGGCGATCATTTGATTGTTAGTCAATATTAATAAGGTGCTTAGAAAACCGGTCGTCCATGATTATCTGACTTTAATGTGATACGCAATTGAATTCCGGTCTTGTTTAAGCAATATATACAAGTGTGATAGAATATATATATATACAAGACATGAAAACAAAGGTTAGTAAGCATGATAATATATATGTGTGTCCTTCTCACCTTGTCACTGCAAATACACAAATCGTTAAAGCAAAAACTAAAAGAGACGTCCTTTGATCGAATTGCTAATCAAGACAAAGAAACATGTTAGTATTGACAATAACGATATGCATAATAATGAATTGTGACAAGATAATGATAATAATAATAAGTGTTAATGAAAACGAATTTGAAAACATGAGTGACAATCCTACATATTTACATGAATCAATTAAAAGGTGAGTTTCTACATTGTGTTGATTTAATTGAAACTCGCAATAAGAATTAGTCAAATTAAAAGTGACAAAAGGAATTAAGTAGAGTCAAAAAGATGTTTTAGGTGAGTAATCTCAGATTTATACCCTTATTTCGCTTGTTGAATCGAACAGAATCGATGCTTAGAACTCAAGAACGAATGTGTTTAGAGTGTTTGAGAGAGTGAGAGAGAGAATACGTAAGTTAGAGACAGAGAGAGACAGAATAGAAGTGTCTTGAAAACCGTGTGTTCGGACTGAGCAAGGTAGGCATGTATTTATAGGCACGAGGGAAAAAACGAGGGTCGCAAAACCCTGCGTATATACGCAGAGGAGCTGCGTATATACGCAGAGGGGCTGCGTATATACGCAGGCCTCTGCGTATATACGCTGCCCTATGCGTATATATTGTTTCCAAAACCTCGAAATATTTTGATTTCCTCCGATTTTATTCGTGATTTCCCTTGATTCGACGCACCTAGACACCCTTGCTCTCCAAGCAAGGAGTTCTAGAGTGTTCTAGAAGGTTCCACGTATTTCCGGAGTATTTTTTGTGTATTTTGTATTTTTTTTGTATTTTCTGCGTATAAAAACTTATAAAAATCATAGAAAAATGTAGAAAAATCAGAAAAATAATCTAAAAATACTGGTGAGCTCAGAAAAATGTGAAGAATGCAATGAAAACTGGAAATTATGGAGATCACCAATATAAAAAATCCTAAAAATAGAAAAGAAAACCTAAAAATAGAAAATAATTAAAATAAATAAAAGAAAATATTTTTGCCCCCTTTGTTTGTCCTTTGCTCAATAGTTCCGAGTACGACCTCACGTATTTCCAACTTTTGTGAGTTCAAAGCATCTTTTCTGAGTCAAAACAATCGCGAGACGCGGTATGTTTCATCACGGATTACTCATTTGGGGAGACACATTTAGGTGTCTACAAGTCCCCTTGAAAGTAGGGCGTTGAGTATATGCAAGATTGCGTTCTATCTTTTCTGCCTTATGACACATATCCTCAAAATCAATGAAGTGCACAAGATCAAGTTGATTAGATATGTATCGTTTAAGCCCTCGTTGAAAACATGCCATCTTTTGTGCATCTTTCTCCGCAATGTCACAAAGAAGAGTGAGTCTTTCAAATTCCCGCATGTATTCTCGAAGGGACTTGTTGCCTTGAATTAAAGAAGTCAATTTTAGGTAGTTTTGGTGCTCGAAATCCCTAGGAACAAACTTGTGGATGACTTCCTCCTTTAATTGTTTCCAAGAACAGATTGGGTATTGTTGCTTTTGATGACGAAGGTCTTGCACATGGTCGAACCAGAAGGATGCATGCTTCGTCAATCTTAGAATTGTTACCCTGCAACTTGTAACATCATCATATTCTTTAAAGTAAAGTAACGATCTAATTGCCTCACCCAATTGTGGACTTGTTCGGGCTCCAATGTACCGTCAAATTCTGGAATATCCGTGATCTTGAGGTTCTTGAGGTCATCATGACGAGGTGGACGCTCCTTCTCATCCTCATCCGAACTCTTGAATTGCTCAAAATACCCTGAATTGGACTTTTTATCTATATTTTGCATTACGTCAATTCTGTCCGTTTGAACATTGATGCTTTATTGAAGAGTGTCACGAGTGGATTTCAACTCGGATTTCAACTCTTTGTGTAGTGAGGACACTGTTGTTTGGATACTTGCAATAGCCTTGGCAAGCTCATCAAATCCTTGCTCAATTATAAAAAAAAAACTTCTGGTGAAATTGGCTCAAAAACGTGTAGGACTCCCCGAAGAATCTTTGGCACTGATACCAAATTGATGTGGATTTATAAGGAAAGATTCCTCACAAATCCAAGAAACGAGTGGAATTAAAGAACGAGTGTTTGATAGTGTTCGAAAACTGAAAATAACTTTGAATCTTTAAAGGACTCGAAAGATCTTAACTCACCAAGTGGAACCAACTCCTAAAAGGAACAACCGACTAAGTAGCTAATCAAGTGAATTTCCGGACCAACCACAAAACTCACAAGGTTTTCTCTGTATTAACAAAGAAGAATTTTTAACACAAATAATCTGAATTTTTATTGAAGAGTTCGAACCTATTTATAATACAAATTAATATCTAAAACTAACTAAGATATTTATGAAAAGATAAGAATCTTATCCAGAAAATATCCTAACTAATTATATCCTAAAATATCTAATCCTAACCGCCTAATATCACACGGAAATAACAACCCCAAACCGACCTAGATATTTATCCTAATCAATCAGAATAATATCATAATTAACAAATATCCTAACTAGCTAATAAATATCCTAACAAACTAATAAATATCCTAACAAACTTAATCTAATCTACATTAATTCGGGCCAAATAAGATAAATCTAACTAATCTAACAACTAGATATTTCCAGAATTCTTTATCCTTCTAATTTTATCCCAATGTTGAGTAGCTTCTTCCTTTGCACGAAATTTCCTTCAAGATATGTAACCACTCGAAAGTAATTATCCTGAATTTTATTGTTAATTTCCAGATCAATAGGATAATTTTCCATAATAGCCAATGAATCCTCATCACCAAAAAGTCTAATCTAGTCCAAATATAAACCTACATCACAAATAAAGGCATAAGGCTATTAATCCCAAATATGAACGTACATAATAATGGTGGTTTGAAGGCTTCCATCATCATTTAACTAGCTTTGATCAATTCAAGAAGAAAGCTAGAATCTAGCAGAAACTGCTAGAGCATGAATCCATGTCATTATTATAAACCAACGTTATAAATAAGGCTATTTATTTAATTTGCCCATGTCGAATCGTTTTACCTGAATTGAATACTGCTATGTCGCCCAAAAATTTTTACATTCTCAGTAATATAGCCATTTTAACTTCCTCTCAAAGCATCGTCGCTTCTACTTGAAGAATATAGAATTTTCTTGGGAGGTGTTCCTATTCAAGGAACTTACAAAGAATACAATGGAAAATTAGGGTGAGTAATAATGACTGGGGATGACAGCTGGCACGCACGTGCTTCCGTCAACGTCCTGAGAATGGACACTGGTCTCTTCCGGCTAACCTGCAAAACAAGCAAAGGTGACTAACCCAGGGGATCTCCGGGAAAAGCCCCTCCGATGCTTAAGTCAGCAAAGAGACCTAACTGAAGGTCAAGCAAGCTAGATATAGGCATTAGACTGTACTCGGTGGGTTCATAATTAGATACCTGGAGTGGGCTCACCAACTCCCTTTTTATAGGGTTTGGTGAGGTTGACTGTTGATGTTTTTTCCAATGTGGGACAAACTTTTAATTTTTAAGCAATGTGGGATAGAAGTCTGATACATGTCAGACTTTGTCTCGTACCCCATTGAGGATGCCTTTATTCTGTAAGTACGTGGGGCCCACATGTCTTCCTTCTTTGGGTTAAGGTGGGACCTGTTAGGTGCCACGTGGCGCCTGGCCATTGGGCAGGGACAATTAGCCCCACGCTTGATACTTATACCGAGGACCGAGGGAGGTTAGGTGTAAAGCGGAACCATGCTCAACCCCCCTGGTCTGGTTATGCGCCTTTCGAGCCTAGAAGGCTGAAGGTACCCGGTCAGGGATTTAGTCAAGAAGCCGGTCAGGCTGCTTGTTCGAAGGTCACAGACCAACGATCATGCCGAGATAGTGTTCCCGATAGGGGAAAGTCACTTAGGCGGTGGTTTTTCAAGTTGAGTATAGCCCCTCGGTGAGGGGTGTCGATTTTTTGTGTCATTGTCTGGTGGAGGAAGTTAATAAGCCCCATGATGATGACTGTACGGGCTGTTGAAGGTTCCCGAGGGGCTAATAAGCCCCAAGCTAGCCGAGCCCCGAGGGCTAATGAGCCTCGATAATTAAGGATTCCCGAGGGGCTAATAATCCCCAAATTACCCGAGCTCCGAGGGCTAATGAGCCTCATTAATTAAGAATTCCCGAGGGGCAATAAGCCCTAAGCTACCCGAGCCCCGAGGGCTAATGTGCCTCGGTGCTTTAGGGAACCTAATTCTTTATATGCCCAAGGGAACTAGACATAGAAATAAGAAGCCTTGCTCTTTTAATTCCCGAGAGTGCCAGCCTCGGGAAGTAAGTAGCCCGGGAAAAAGGAAACCTCCTTCCTTGGATTCCTGAGGGCGCTAGCCTCGAAAAAAGGAAATGTCCTTCCTTAGATTCCCGAGGGTGCTAATCTCGGAAAAAGGAAACCTTATTCCTTAGGTTCCCGAGGGTACCAACCTCGGAAAAGGAAAAAATCATTCCTTGGATTCCCGAGGGTACTGGCCTCGGGAAAAGGAAAACTTATTCCTTGGATTCCCGAGGGTATCAACCTCGGGGAAAGGAAATCTTATTCCTTGGGTTCCCGAGGGTACCAACCTTGGAAAAAGGAAAAAATCATTCCTTGGATTCCCGAGTGTACTGGCCTCGGGAAAAGGAAAACTTATTCCTTGGATTCCCGAGGGTATCAACCTCGGGGAAAGGAAATCTTATTCCTTGGATTCCTGAGGGTACTGGCCTCGGGAAAAGGAAAACTCATTCCTTGGATTCCCGAGGGTGCCAGCCTCGGGAAAAGGAAAACTCATTCCTTGGTTTCTCGAGGGTACTGATCTCGGGAAGAGGGAATCTTATTCCTTGGATTCCTGAGGGTACAGGCCTCGGGAAAAGGAAATCTCATTCCTTGGATTCTTGAGGGTATCAACCTCGGGAAAAGGAAAACTTCATTCCTTGGATTCCCGAGGGTACTGGCCTCGGGAAAAGGAAAACTCATTCCTTGGGTTCCCGAGGGTGCCAGCTCGGGAAAAGGAAAACTCATTCCTTGGACTCCCGAGGGTACCAACCTCGAGAAAAGGAAAACTCATCCCTTGGATTCCCGAGGGTGCCAGCCTCGGGAAAAGGAAAATTCATTCCTTGGATTCCCGAGGGTACCAACCTCGGAAAAAGGAAAACTCATTCCTTGGTTTCCCGAGGGTACTGGCCTCGGGAAGAGGAAATCTTATTCCTTTGATTCCCGAGGGTGCCAATCTCGGGAAAAGGAAAACTTATTAATGTTTATAAGTGTGAACGATTAATCTGGCTGGATGGTTGTGGACGGTTTTACCACTTTCAATATTTAAATATTAAAAGTGGTACTTGATTGTGTCAGAGTAACTGTTCATCTTCACCTCACTATATAACAACAAGATTGGTAAATTTCATTTTCACATTTACCACTTTCCAATTTTAGCTTCTCTCTCTAAAAACTCTCTTCTCTCTCTAGAAAAGCTCTCTTCTCTCTCTAGAAAGCTCTCTTCTCTCTCTAGGATTTTAGGAAATTTCTCTCTTCTCTCTCTAGAGCGCTTCCACTTTCTCTCTCCAGAGTTCTTTCTCTTGAGGATTTCTGACTACTGCCGGGGATCGGGAGTGCGACCGAGCTAGGTGCGAGACTTCTCTTTTAGGGTACTCCAATTAAGGTACGTTATACTCTCGATTCCCTTGACTTAGTTTTCGTTTTGTTGTTGTGTATAGTAATATGGCTGGTTTACCTTCCGAATCTGACCTTAGTAGTAGTCCTATATATTCCACGACTCAGGGGCTTGTGTTTTCTGACTTAGATGTAAGTATTAGTATAGCTTCGGATGACCTCCCGATGTATGACCTAGAGGAACCTTTAGAGGAGCATGTGATAGATAATACCGTAGCTGACCCTTTGGTCCCGGAACCTATTCCGGTTTAGGAGGACCTCCCGATTCAAGAGTGTGTATATGACCTTAGAGATGGTATACCTATCTTAGATGGAGAGTTACTTCCCGAGGGTGCAGTCATACCGAGTGTAGTACATAGTCAACATATCTTAGATGCCATTCCCTTAGAGACTCCACCATTGACTCCCGAGCCCGAGGGAGAAGAGTTGGAGGGAGTGTTGTTACCTTGGTAAGTAGGCATTTGTAGGAAAACGGGCAACGATTGTAACCATTTTAGATGTAAATTTGTAGATGATAAGGTGACTTTCAAAATTGATAGAATGGCTGGGACTTCGACATCGGGACAAAAGGTACCGAATAACGAGAGGGGGCCCAGTTTCTTCTACATTGAGAAGCACTATCAGCAAAGACTGCTGAAGGAGTTGCATTTCTAAGAGAGCCACAAATTCTTTCTTCCTCCCCCTTACAGGTACATAGCACCGAACTTCGACCAGTCAGTCATCCTACCATCTCCAGGGACTGTGGCTGTATATAAAGGTCACTTGGAGATGGGCCTCAGATTTCCTCTTGACCCCTTTATCCCTTTGTTGTTGCAAGAATACAACTTAGCCTTGCACAACCTTATGCCTAACTCTGTAGCACACATAGTTGGGTTTCTGTCTATCTGTCACTGGATGGCCAAGCCCCCAACCCTGACCCTCTTCCGAAATATCTTCAAACTGAGCGAGTGTCAAGGTGAACAATATGGCCCCGGCTGGTGGATATTTCAGTGTCGGAAGCCGTACAGGATCCTGGGTCGAACTCGATCCAGCTGGAAAGGGTTTCGTCGGGAGTTTACCTTTGTGTATAGGCCAAGTGCCTGGGACTTCCCTTGGGTAAGGACACTGAACTGTCCTAACTTGATCTTGAACTACAATGTGCCCTTGATGAATAAGTCCGAGGGACTGATAGCTTTCTTCTTTCTGAGGGAGAAGAAATGGTCCTCGGGAAATGTATATACGTTACCAGAAGCCCTTCGGCAGTGGTTACCGGACGACACAATCTTGCAGAATGAACACTATTTGGCCATGTGTGGCCTAAGTAAAAAGATGTCTCCGGGAAGGGTGTCTATCGTCTCAGTCCTTTGTCCGGACTTTAAATACTTGTCTTTTCGCCTTTGCATTTGATGAAATTTGTCTCTATTGTTGACAAGTCTGACCCTTATTTTGCATAGGCTGGTAAGTTCGGGAATTTTGGAATGGCGGACACAATTTCTGCGACTGAATTCTTGTTCGCCGATCTGGACACCGAGATGGAGGCTGGTAACATCTCCATCCCTTCTGTTGCCGAGGTATGTGCCTTGTTCATTTTGACGTAAATTTTCTTTAGTTGCTTTATGGTACTGCTCTGACATAGCAATTTCGTCCCATGTAGAACCCCAGGAAGCTTCCCGGGGGTCTTGAGGCAGTTCGGGAAGCCGACCCGGATGAGACGCCTCCAGTCAACCCTCCCCAAAATCCCCCCTTCATAGACAACTTTCAGGACTTTGTCCCCATCACTGATCTAACAGGGGGTGACGACACTCCCTTTCAGCGTAAGAGGCCGAGGGTGGATCCTGAGGGTGCCCCGGTGGTTCCTCTGACTCAACTACAAGGGGAGCTCAAGTACAAAAGGGCCGAGTCTGCCTTGAAGGGGGTCGTCCATCAGGAGGACGTCTCGGAGCTGATGAAGGAGGAGGCTCTGGCTCGGGAGACCGAGGACCTCCAATCTGCCTGGCTTGAGGTAGCCCTATACTTATCTCTTTATGTAACAACTTCCAATACTTGTGATTTTATTTTCCTTTGAACTGACACCATACCTGATTGCGTCCCTCGATGCAGCTGGCCGTCAGGATGCATGCCCTTTCTCTTCACCACGCCAAGAACAAACGGTCTCTCGACCGTAAGGTGCAGATTGTCCAGGACAAGGACAAGGAACTGGAGGAGCTGCAGAAGGAGAAAGAGGAGCTGCAGAAGTGGAAGGACCAGAGGCAGAACCTCGAGAATGACCAGGTTCAGGCTATCAACCGAGATGCTAAGCGAAAGAAGATCATCGCCAAGAGGGATGCTACCATCAAGGAGCTGAATGATGCCCTCGATGCTGAAAGAGAGAACCTGGCTGCTGGTGGTCAGGCAGTGGTGGAGCACTGGTTCGGCACTCCCGAGGGTCGTCAATACAAGGTCAAGCTGGGGCAAACTTCAATCAAGACTGGTGTCAACCATGCCTTGACTCAGATGGAGGCTGCTATCACGACTGTGGTCCCCGACCAACTGGCTGCCATTAAGACCAAGTATGACGAGGTAGTGGCTCGGGAGTTAGCTCAGATGCTGGAACGTCGATCAAAGAAGTCTGCTGAGATTGCGTCTAAGTCTCAAGCAGACCGAGTCTCTGCATCTCCTAGAGCTTCAGCTACCAAGTCATCCTCCCAGACCCGTGCTGCCACCACTTCCAAGGCTTCAGCGGACAAGGGAAAGGAAGATGATGATGATGACGCCGAGAAGACAGCCAGTTCCCCCGAGTAGCCCCGGGACCTCTCCATGTTTATTTTCTGTTCTTTCTGCTAGCCATGTTCTGGCCAAATTTGTAATAATTTTGAATTATTCTAACTATTGTTGGTCGGTGTAGATTTTCGACTTTTGTAACCAGATATTTGCCAGTTGAGTCTGGCTCTAACTTATGAATGTTTATCTTGCCAGCTGAATCTGGCCTTTAATGTATGAAATTTCAGTCTTCTTTGCATATGCCGAGTGTTCATACTTATTTCTAGCTTTTGCTTGCTTTCTATTTGCCTTTTTCTCGAGGGTTGGCATGTGCGCCTTTGCTTCAATGGGGTGCCTCCGAGGCTAGTTTGCCTCGAAGGTGGGCATGTCAAGTCCCGAGGGTAGATACTTGTAGGAAAGAGATATATAAGTTGTGCAAAAGGAAGATTTTATTAATGCTTTCATTACAACGAGTGCTAGTCATAGCAGGGATGACTGAGCATTGCTCGATCAGAGATCCGGTGAGGAAGACCTAACCAAGTGGTTTGTCGCGTTACAACATTTATTTAAAACGGAAATAAAAATCAACAGGTCTTAACCTTCAAATGTAGTATTTGCGCAAGTTGTCTGCATTCCATGGCTGGGGGAGGGCTTTACCATTGGTATCTTCGAGTCTATAAGTACTAGGTCTGACCATCTCGGTAACCTGTTGCTTCGAATCGCCGCAGAACCCAATCTTCCACCTGGATCTCCCGAGTCTTAACCCGCTGGTGGAAATATCTTGTGATTTTCTGCTTATAGGAGATGGACTTAAGCAATGCATTGCCCCGAGTCTCGGGTAGCAGTTCGAGGTCGATCCTCTTCGTTGTGATCATGATCGTAGAATGTGACTCGAGGAGAGGGTATCCCGACTTCCACAGGCAGGACTGTTGCACTACCATACACCAAGGAGAAGGGTGTGTGTCCCGTGGCTTCCTTGGTCGTGGTACGAGCCAACCACAGGACCCCGGGAAGCTCATCGACCCAAGTACCTTTGGAGCCTTCTAGCTTAGATTTAATTCCTCGAAGGATGACTTTATTAGCAGCCTCGGCTTGTCCATTGGTCTGAGGTCTGTCCACCGAGGTTGCGCGAATGTTGATGCCGAATCGAGCACAGTATTCTTGAGTGGCCTCACAGACAAACTGTCTCCCGTTGTCTGTTACAAGTATCCGAGGTATTCCAAACCGAGTGATGATATTCCTCCAGATGAACTGCTGAACCTACTTTTCAGTGATAGTCGCCAAAGGCTCGGCTTCTATCCACTTGGTGAAGTAGTCTACTACAACGATGAGGAACTCACGCTGCCCCGAGGCTTGGGGAAAAGGTCCCAACAGATCCATGCCCCACTTGTCGAATGGCAAGGTGGGTAGGATGGCCGAGAGCTGATTGGCTAGACGGTGAGGCACCGAATCATTCTTCTGGCATTTCTAACATTTCTGGTTCAAGTTTTGAGCTTCCTGTTTGAGGGTAGGCCAGTAGTACCCTGCTCGGAGGACTTTACCAGCCATGGTTCTTGCCCCTTGATGACTGCCGCAGGCTCCTTCATGAATTTCCCGAAGAATGTAATCCCCTTCGTCCGGTGTCATGCACCGAAGCAGAGGATGGGTATAGGATTTCTTGTACAGCCTTCCTTCGTACCATTCGAACCATCGGGCCTGAGTCCTGACTCTGTCAGCTTGTTTTGGATCGTCTGGGAGTTGTTCATCTCGAAGGTATCGAATTATCTGGTCCATCCATGTAGTTCCCCGATCCAGGGGCATGGTGGACTATTCATTGATGCTGGGTTCCTTCAGTACTTCCCAAGTGATGGTCTGAGGTTCAAGAGACTCGGCTGAGCTAGCTAACCGAGACAGCGCATCTGCCTGATTATATTCAGACCGAGGAATGTGACTTATGGAGAAGTGTTTGTATTTCTGGGAGAGCTCTCGTACCTTGTTCAAATACATTTTCATTCCGTCTTCTTTGGCCTCGAATTCTCCGTTGATTTGTCCCACAATCAGTTGCGAGTCTGACTTGATTTTCAGAGAATTAGCCCCCGTAGCTAGGCACATCTGCATTCCAAGGATAACAGCTTCGTATTCGGTTTTATTGTTTGAGGCTGAGAATCCGAACAGGACTGCGTATTCGAGCTTGTCCCCGTTGTTTGCTTTTATTAGAATGCCTACCCCATTCCCATCTTTGGTAGCCGAGCCATCTACGTATACCTCCCAACCTTCAGCCTCAGTTGCCGAGATGGGCCTGTTTGTGCATTCAACGATGAAATCTGCCAATGCCTGGGCTTTGATTGCTCGTCTGGGCTCATACTCTAGCCCATAATCTGCCAGCTGATCCGACCATTCGGTCATTCGTCTCGAATGATCTCTTCCTTCGATAACCTTTCTGATGGGCTGTCCGGTTAGGACCTTGATGGGATGGGCATGGAAATAAGGCTTGAGCTTTCGACTAGCTACCACAAGAGCATAGACCATTTTCTCGATCTCTGAGTATCGAGACTCTGCTCCTCTGTAGGCATGATTGACAAAATAGACCGGATGCTAGGTCTTGTCTCTTTCGGCGACGAGGACTGCACTCAACGCATAGTCCGAGATTGCCAAGTATAGGAAGAGTGGTTCCCTCGGTAAGGGGGAGACTAACTTCGGCAGGCTAGACAGATGTTGCTTGAGTTGCTGAAAGGCTACCTCTGCCTCTTCATCCCAGTTAAATGAGGACCTTTTCAATGTTTTGAAAAAGGTAAAACTTTTGTCTGCTGACCTGGATAGGAACCGACCCAAGGCTGTCATACATCCAGTTAGTCTTTGGACTTCCTTGACCGACCTTGGGGACTCCATGTTGATGATGGCCTGTATCTTATCGGGGTTGGCCTCGATGCCCCTCTCGTCGACCAAGAACCCGAGGCACTTACCTCCTCGAACACCGAACACGCACTTCTTAGGATTGAGCTTCATGCTATACTTCCTGAGGGAGGAGAATGCTTCCCTGAGGTCCGATACATGATCTTCTGTCTTTCGGCTTTTGACTATCATGTCATCGACATATATTTCCACATTTCTCCCGATTTGTCCTTCGAAGATCTTATCCACCAGCCTTTGGTAAGTGGCTCCTGCATTTTTGAGACCGAATGGCATCACTTTGTAGCAATAGACTCCTTGCTGAGTGATGAAGGCAGTGTGGGGTTGATCTTCTTCTGCCATTGGGATCTGATGATACCCTGCATTGGCGTCCATGAAGCTGAACAGAGCATGTCCCGCCGTAGAATCGACCAAGGCGTCGATCTTTGGCAATGGGTAGTCGTCCTTGGGACATGCCTTGTTGAGATCAGTGAAATCTACACACATGCACCATGTCCTGTTTGGCTTCTTGACCAGCACTACGTTGGCCAGCCAATTCGAGTATTGACATTCCCGAATGAAGCCCGCTTCAAGCAACTTCTTAATCTCCGAGGCTGCTACCTCACTCCTCTCTTTCCCCTGATGTTTGAGCTTTTGTTTTACACTCCGATGCCCCTCCTTGATGCTGAGTTTGTGTACCATGACTGATGGATCAATCCCGGGCATCTCTGCAGCATCAAATGCAAAGACATCACGAAATTCCTTAAGGGTCGAGACTATTAGCTCCCGAGTCTCTAGGGCGAGTGATTTCCCGACCCGGACGGTGTGTGTCGGGTCCGCGTCAATCTGTACTTCCTCGTTGGCCTCCGCAGGCTGAGGCCGATTATACCTTTTGAAGTTTTCGCTGAGATATACATCCAGCCCGGTGAGGGCTTCCTTCTTCTGGGGGTCCTTCCGCTTCTGCCCGACTGAAGGCTCAGGGTCGGCATTGCGGAGGCTATTAACATAACACTCCCTGGCGGAGCGTTAATTGCCATATAGCCGACCAACGGTTCCCGAATCTGTTTCATACTGTAATAGCAATTGATAAGTAGATATAGAAGCTTTTACCCGATTAAGAGTAGGTCTGCCGAGGATGATGTTGTAGGGGAGGTCCATATCAACGACAGTGAAGTACACCTGAGCCGAGCGGGCCAGGTCCTTCTCCCCGATTTTGACTGGCAGCTTGATGACTCCCTCTGGGTATGTTCTCTTTCCACCAAAACCGACCAAGGGATGTTCTGAAGCGATGAGGTCAGACTTAGAATACTTCAACTTCTGCAAACAGTCGTAAGTGATAATGTTTGAGGAGCTGCCGCTGTCCACAAGCACTTGCTTCACCCGAGCATTGGATACTTTAATTTCGACAACTAGAGGATTGTCATGAGGGAGAGCGATAGGTTTGGCAGAATGCTCGTCGAAGACCATCGTTGGACAGTTGGGAGGCACCTCACCACCGACCTTCAACACWTGGTGCGTGAGTTCCTCTAGATGATGCTTCCTGCCCCGATTGCTGGGGCCTCCTYAGGCATTACCGCCTGATATCACATTCACAYTATTCATAGTTTCATTGCTGGCAGTGGGTTGATCCTCCTTCCGCCGAGGTTGGCTCAGGTCTTTGGTATCCTTCTTGCAGAGATACCGATTGAGCTTACCTTCGTTCGCCAGGTGATCAATGGCTTGTTTCAATTCTCGATAGTCTCGGGTGGTGTGCCCACATTCCCGATGGTACTCACACCAGAGGTTCCTGTTCCGCCYGTTAGGCGTAGTTCGAATGGGAACAGGCTTCGGCAGAATATCCAGGGGCTTGATGTCTAAGAAGATGTCTCTCCTGTTTGTATTATAACGAGGGTCAWCCCCTCCATCCCTGAGCTTGGGCTTCTTGCCCTGATTGGGATCACTCTTGTTGTCGTTTGTCTTTCTTTTACCCTCGGATGAGGGTTGATCATCATGCATGTTATTGATCTCGGAGGCCTGAATGTATTTCTGGGCCAGAATCAGAGCCTCCGAGTACTTCGTGATGCCCTCAATGACCAGGTCCTGCTTGAACCGGCTAGGTCTTAGGCCTGACATGAGGGCTGAGAAAGCAACATTGTCTTCCAGATTCGAAATGCCCAGAGATTCGGCGTTGAATCGCTTTATGTAACTAGACAATCTTGACAGTTTTGCCTTGTTTCAAACTCATTAAATGCAAGCTAGTTTTCTTATGTCTTTTACCAGCAATAAATTATTGTTTTGAACAAGCTTCTAAAATAGTAAATTTGTAATACCACCGATTGCAATTCACTAAACCAAGTGAGAGCAAAATACTTTAGCGTAGTTGGGAAGAAACGACACCACGAGCCTCGCATCCTCTTGGACTGCCATTTGAGTTTTGTAGGCTGCATATGGATCCTCTGGAATCTGTGGATCCCCGTCGAAGGTTTCGATTGGCTGGGCACCTTTACCTTCTTTGGATCCTCGGTGTCCATTATCTCCCTGCTGAATGGGGTTCTATGGACGAGGGTGTGCATCGGCTGTCGAGCCGAGTGCCTTCTCCCGTCTGTCTGACTGATTGAGACGGAGCTATCCGCATGGCCGCGTGACCTAGATGACTGTGCCGAGGGTGACCGACTAGTGGCCTCATGCTGGAACCGGCTAGGTGGAGCCGAGGGTCGGCCCGAGTCTCCCTGGTAGAGGGAGGCTCGAGGCTGGGCTCAGCGGCTTCGCCTTAGCTTCGGCGATTGTTGAGATAAGTACGGGCATCCATGCTATCTCGACGCCTTTCTTCAATGATGGCCCGCGCGCGTCCAGAGAGGGCCTATGTGAGCGACTAACCTGAGGGACGTCATCTGGCCTTCTGGACGAAGCGGGCTGAACCTCGCTGGGGGTTGCGTTGAGAACGTCCCCGGAGGGTGGAATCGAAACCTGAAAGGTCCTGGACGTAGCCTGATGGGAGGCAGGACTGGCACAAAGTTGAGGTCGTGGCCGGTGCTGCGCGCCTGGTTGACTGCGGTGGCTGAGTTCTCTCTTCTGCGCGACTGGCCAATTGCTCTGGTGAGGAGAGTGACTTTCTCAAGGCAGAGGCATCAAGTTCCTGCCTTGTGACCGGGTCTGTCGACTGAGGGAAGCGAATGGGTTGAGGGCCGATTGGTCCTCTCTCCCCCTGCCGTGTTGCCGAGTCGCGTGCGGTGGAAGTGGCAGTATCTCCCTCTGGGGGGCTGCCTTCCGCGTACTGTTTGATTGATGACAGGCTGAACATCACGAGCTCCGTAGCATACTGACATGGCTTTGCTTTGTCGTCCCCACTGACGGCGCCAATACTGTCCTGTTCAAGAACTTAACAAAGAATACAATGGAAATTAGGGTGAGTATAATGACTGGGCGATGACAGTGGCACGCACGTGCTTCCGTCACGTCCTGAGAATGGACACTGGTCTCTTCCGGCCTAACCTGCAAAACAAGTTAAAGGTGACTAACCGCGGGGATCTCCGGGAAAAGCCCCTCCGATGTTTAAGAGCAAAGAGACCTAACTGAGGTCGAGCAAGCTAGATATAGGACATAGACTTGTACTCGGTGGGTTCAGAATTAGATACTTGGAGTGGGCTCACCAACTCCTTTTTAATATGGTTTGGTGAGGTTGACTGTTGATGGTTTTTCCCAATGTGGGACAAACTTTTAATTTTTAAAGCAATGTGGGACAGAAGTCTGATACATGCCAGATTTGTCTCGTACCCCATTGAGGATGCCTTTATTTGTAAGTACGTGGGGCCACATGTCTTCCTCTTGGGTTAAGGTGGGACCTGTTAGGTGCCACGGTGCGCCTGCCATTGGAACAGGGACAGAGGGTTTTTGACCTTTGCATTACAAGCAAGATGACTTTTACTACTCCTGAATCCTGATAATGAAGCCACATGTTGAACATCTATTACAAGATTTAGTGACACCTATGTTTAAGCAATAAGTTAGGAATAAGGAATATAAATGTGTAGTTAACTCCTTGTTAATTTCAAATAGCAACAAAAGGAAGTAGCTAAAGAAATAGGATATGAACTATCTTATCACTTTCTTGTTGTCCATTGTAGCTAATTCGCCCCGCAACATTCCCAACATTAGGTAAACACTAAACATGAGTTGGTAGCGTATCCACTATATCTAGACACAATGTGCCCCCCTTTGAAGGCACACCAGCCAGCCAGAGAAAAGTCATTTTTCGTATTAAATGCTTAGTCATTCATGGGAAGTTGCACCAGTCTCGACCTATGATGGACAAGCTCAATCAACCTAAATTCTACATCCAAATCCGATCCTTTTAAATTGCATTGTCTAAGTGAAGAAAGCACATTTAGGGTAGCTAGAGACCAATAGCATGTTATGGACAGAAGCAGAACTCCATCTCTCTTTTATTGGAATCGTTTAATTAATTCCCAAATAATCAAAACGAAAAAATTTTAAAATAGTAGGATTCAAATCCGATGTAGGATACACCATCTAGAAGACGTTTTCGCAACTCAATGTTGGGAACCCATATTATTAAACGAGAAGTTTCAAAACACCTTGAGAAGGCATCAAACATCAACTTAAAAGAAATCAGATCTCTCTAACACAAATAGGAGTAATAACTCATTTGCAAACATTAAATAAAGTAATCTTAAGCACATCTAGGATGACTTTTCAAATCTGGATTCTCCATTTTAGTTTCACAAGCACCTACTAGGCTATTACATTGGCTTAGCAAACGACGGAGAGAGAGAGAGAGAGGAGAGAGAGAGAGAGAGGAGAGAGAGAGAGAGAGAGAGAGAGGATCCCTTGTCGACGACCTTCGTCCAAAGTGTTAAAGCTAGCTTTTGACTCGCATATTAGGGATATAAACCTATTAAACGTGTCAAACCCACATATTGAATTAAGAGATTCAAATAAATTTTCTTTTTTTATTATAAAAAGTAGAGAAAGTTCTTATTTTGCGCAAGTTCATGTTCTTCTCGTACGTGCATGATATTGCTTTCACCATGGATCTTAAAAGCTCAAATAAAAGAACATTAATAGATTTAGCTTACTTGTTTTACATAGCACCAGAAGCAAATTAAAAGGAGGGCACCGCAATGTTGCTACTTATTTCTAGCATTTGTTTTCATTCCTACTTTAAGGAGTTGTGGACTCAATTGCTTTAAAACAATTGACAAGGGATTTAGGTTAATATAACTTTGAACTATCATGTTATATTCTTTAAACCCATGTGCAAGCATAAATCTTATCAAGCAAAATTTCTCTCTCACAATAGAGAATTTTAAAAAACCTGGTTTCTAAAAGTCTGTAACTAAGGAGAGGAAGGAAGCAACTAAGCCGCTATACAAGGAAGTTTCTACGAATGGCATCGATGATGATAAAGCTCCAAAAATTGATATAAGTACCTCTCRATGGTTTGCTCTAACTAAGATTTCTGAGAGATCTTTTATCCATCAGAATTTGAAGAGAATTTGCTTCATCTACAAAGTAACAAAACCCTAATTTTTRCATCAATTCATAATGATTGGTCTGTGGTTGATCTAGTATAAATAGTGGCTAAAATATGAGTGGGGAGAATGATAAGTTTCTTACCAAACCTCATTGGACCTATATAAGGTGTGTTTGAAAGGGAGGAGATTAGTGGTGAAATTCCATACATCCAGCTGACGTTACTCGCGGACTTCTTTTTCTCTACCTTGTTAGTGTAAGGAAAGTGATATGAGGGTTTATTAAGCACCCTACCATGGCTTAGCATGAGTTATAGCAAAATCCATAACTATAAATTCCTTAAGAAAGAGTAGCTGGGTCAATATATGGTAGCTCTTGTAACAATAGATCGAGGGAGAAATTAAATCTTTTGGTTAAGTAATAGATCCAACTTTTGACTATCTTATACATATGATTCTTAGTTAATCCACTTTCAAATGATCTAGAGAGAGATCTGCTTTGATATCAGTAGTTCAAATGAGRATTCAAACGAAAGTGATTTGTTTAGTGGAGAAGGACGAGGGTGATGAGAGGAGAGAATAAAGGATCCTATTGTAAAGTACGTCCTCATAAGGATTACCATTAGAAAAAATTGACACAAAAGCTCTAATTAAACTTATAATAGAAGCCTCTATTACAGAAAAATATTTTAAATATTGCTTATAAAATAAAATCTTTATTACGAAAAAACCAAATGAACTACCAACTCACTAATGCTTAACTATTATAAAATTTTTAGTGAAAGACAGATATCTTAAGTGGTTAAAGTTTCTCTTTTGACACTAAGACATCCTAGGATCGATTATTATTACCCCAGCCTATATGGCTATGGATCTTAACACAATATAATAAAATTGAAAGATTGGAATTGATCGATGTGAAAAAGTTCATAAGTCATAACATCAACTATGTTGATGAGATGTGGCGGACACTCCTTTTCATTTGATTGTTTACTAATAAGTAATAATGATGTCTAGAGTAAGTCTCCACTWGGCTACTATGTATTAAAGTTAGGAAACATGTTATATTCAGCGAAACAAAATTATGTATTTTAATTTAGTGAAAGAGAATTCGAAACTAATCAAGTTTGATCAACACATTAACACACTGGATTTGTCAAAACCATTCAGCAATCATCTTTAGTCTAAAAAATAAGTCAAAAAAATATGTAAAACTTACATCAATGTAAAGAGGACATTAAACCAGAAATAATACACGAAAAACTTAAATACACAATTTTCACACAACAACAACAACAAGAGTGAACCAGCAATAGATATGCAATTGGACTTCAATTAAACATTGTTCATGCGTAAGCTCTCTTATGAAGCTTGATGATCGCAAATATTACCAGCAATAGATATGCAATTGTAGCGGCAAAAGAGATTGCGAGAGAAGCTGTGACTTGGTGGCAAAACCTCCCGTACACATTGCAAACTTTGTTCCACCTTAAATGAGAGTTTCCGTTCTTACCGAGCAAACCAACAGCGCCTGCTGCTCCAATGCTAGAGAACAGCAATGCCACCATCATCAAATCTACAATGATCATTATTAGACGTATAGCTCCTTTTCCGCCTCCTTTGCTAGCGAATGTAAGTGCTAGTGACACTACGGCRGATGCACAAGCGATGGAGTTCACCACCACAAAGTACCTATATAGCAAACGTTACATGATGGTGTACAAAAATTAGTGTTAAATACATATGATCACTAGCTTCTCAAAATTTAAAATGGTTGGTATCATTGCGGTTTAAGCTACCAAAAATTGTTGGTATAGTTTGTGAAACAACATGTATTTGTTCTCTTTACCTTAATTTTATTTATTTTCAAAAAAAAATAATGTTACAAAGTATGAAAAGCGAACATAATCTAAAATTAAATTTTCCCTCTAACACAATAAGTTAAATGCATGTGTTCAAATATTCAACAATAATTTTTGTTTTTAGAAATATGCTAAATTTTTTTAGATAATTTACATAATTGAATGAAAGTATATTAATATTTTCATAGTTTTCTATAAACTCCAGCAAACACATATTTTATATTGCAAAGAATTAGTAATTTTTTTTATCTAAAGCCGAATCAATAACATTAGTAATTTCTATGCACCCTAAGATAAGGGTGATAACGGGAGATATATATGCAGGTTTCACCCAAAATACAAAAATTTAAAAAATAAAATAAATCATATGCGCTTGGTAATGAGTAAAATTGAGTTACGTTTGTTTTTTTTTGTCGGCTTCCTAATTATTGTTGTCCTGTTTTCCGTTACTACTACACAGTACAACAGTCAACACTATTTCTATAAACATTTACTCTACTTGGTCATGCGTTTTTTTACATAACATCGTTCAGTTACTAGGGTGTCAATTTGGTTATCAAGCTGATTATTTAACTGAATAAATGAATATATAACTGAATTACTGAACTGAAATGAACTGTAATGAACTTAACTGAACTGAGTCAAAGTGAAACTGATTTAAGTGATAATATAAAACTGAAACTGAACTGTAACTGAACTGAACAAACTGAACTGAAATTAACTGTTTGAAAACTGAAATTAACTGTTAAAATAAAACTGAACTAATTAACTGACTGAAATTAACTGAACTGAAATTAACTGAACTGAACTTAACTGAAACTGAAATTAACTGAACTGAAATTAACTGAACTGAACTTAACTGAAACTGAACTTTATGAACTGAGATTAATTGAAACTGAACTTAACTGAACCGTAATCAACTGAAACTGAACTTAATTGAAACTAAATTAACTGAACCTTAATAAGTAATAACTAAAACTGAAATAGACTGAAACTGACTGTGATTAACTGAAATAAAAAAAATGAAACTAAATTTAATTGAATAAAATAAAATAACCAAATAATAATTAGAGAATTTTACACTTATTAATTGAAATTTTACACTTGATTAATTATTTAAGATATAGTAATTGTTGAGATTTTGAGAAACATTATTTTATTTTTTTGAGGGCGATTATGAGATAGATGTATGTAATGAAAATAAGTAAATTGAATTTGATATGAGGATAATGTTAAGGTTATGGGTAATAAACTAATGAACATAAAAGATGATAAGTATATATGAGTTACTCGTTTTACGTAATATAATTTTCCATTGTTTATTCTTATAACACTTTGATGAATCAATATTGAAAATTTGCTCATACTATGAAAAGTTTATAGAGATTTAAAAAGGCACTCTTTTAACTAAGAATAATTTTACAAAGCAAATCAGATCATTATAAGTTTATACTTCATAAGTGTTGTTGCAAGTTGCAACTTGCAACCTATCAATCTAACTTTGATCTCATTCATTAATCATTACATTAGAGAGTAAAGATCCAAAAAAAGTGAAAAAATTAAGTTAATGAGCTATTAGAAACTTCATTCTAAGACTAATCGAATTAGATACTCTTGCTTCTTCAAATCATCATATAATGTAGACATTAAGATATCAAACTAATAAATCAACTATAACCTACCACATCAAACTCTCTAATATGCTCTTTCATGCTAAATGTATGAAACTCTATCGTTATTAGACTGTTGATACAATCATTTATCTCTTAAGAGATGTATTGTGTAAGATCAAATAATAACTTCGATATCATATGGAGTTTACTTTGATCTTATACAGAGTTGATTAATGACTTTGACATCTTATACTCATAACTCAATGACTTAATCTTGTTCTCATAACCGACACTAAGTTACCAACCAAAACGAACCGAACTAAATCACGGCTCAACTGAATTGAGTTAAACCGATACCACCAAAACTGAACTGAATTGAATTGATTTTGCTTCAACCGATTGAACTGAATTGTTATCAACCAAACTGAATTGAACAGAACTTTTATTTTAACTGCATTGAACTGAACTGTACAAACTGAACTGTTCATCGCCAAACATGACTGACTGAACCAACTTTGGTCACATTGAATTGAACTGAACGATACCAACAAAATGAATGATGAATTCTTTTAACTGAATGAACCTGAACCGATAGCAAAAAATGAACTGAACTGAACTGAACTTCGTTTTAACTGAATTGACTGAACTGTACTAAACTGAACTGTTTAATCCGTCCAAAACTGACTGATGAACTTGGTCGAACTGAATTGAACTGAACTGTTATCAATGAACTGAACTGAACTAAACTGATTTATCGTTAAACTAAATGAATGAACTGTATTGATGAATGGTTGGAGTTCAACATAATACTGTTGATCCGAATTGACAGGCCTATGAATCGTTACCTAGTCCCTCCTATTTTTAATTTTCGGTGCAATTTTTTCAATTCGATGATCTTTAATGTTTTATGCATTGTATTTTATTTCATTTTTTGACTCTCTCATACTTTTTAACCTTACATAGTCACATTTTTTTTTCTTACCCCACTTTTTCATACTTTCCCTCTCTTTCAAACACGTTCTACAATGTTTTCACCTCAGTCACATTATAATACATTATTTCTTGTTTTCACAAAAATAGTAAATAGATCTAATATTAAAAATTGGAAGGAGTGCTACTTTCACCAATTATATTTTACCTGTATTAAGGAGACAATTTAAAAATACAAATGAATAAAAAAAATAATGTAAAGTAGTCACGAGAATAGTACTCCCTTTATCTTTTTTACTTGCTACATTTGTTTTTTCAAAAATTTTGAGACACAACTTTAAATTAAAATATCTTGAGTTATGATTAAGAAAAAAATTACTTCCTCAATTTCTTAAAAATTGTCTTAGTTTATTTATAAGGAATTTTTACAATAATTGTCTCATTTTGTTTTCTTTTCAATTTTGGAATGGGATGAGTATCAAAATACTCATTTTTCTCTCTTTTCTGTGGAAACCACAATTGAAATACTCATTTTTTACACCTACTTTATTAAAATATCTATCAATACAACTACTTTAATCACTTTATCCTATCTCTCCTTTTTTGTCCCAACAACACCTCATCACTAATCAAATTTTGCTTTGGTTTCCAAAAAAACCAAAGTGAGGCGATTTGGGAAACGGAAGAAAAATATAATTATATATTTGGGAAGTAGAATTCAAGACAAATCAAACAAAAGTTCCTAATCATGTGTGAATATATAATTATATATATTCACACATGATTATGTTTTTTTTCGTGTGAATAAAAGTAAATAGAGTCAAAGTATATACTCACTCTGTTCCTTAAAGTTCGTACCACTTCTCTCTTTTGGACGCTCCTTGAAGTTCCTACCACTCTCACTTTATTCCATTTTAAGAAACTTTATATTATTTTTMTAATTGCAGTGGTCCACCATGTGGAGCCCATCACACCACTTGCAATACATTCATGTGTATTAAACAATYTAATTTTCTTTGTTTTTCTCTCCAATCTAAATTTTCTTTTTAACCCCACTTCTCATATTATATTAGTTTCCATATTTTACACCCAAATAGTGTATGGTAGGAATTTCCAGGAACGAAGGGAGTTTATAAATAGTATTAAAAGTCAAAATGTAAGAAGTAAATAAAGACAGAGGGAATACCATTTACAATAATATGGGTGGGCTGAAATAATTTAGAAAATTGCTACTTAGGGTCTGTTTACATTAACTGAAATCAATTGAATTGAACTGAATTAAACTTAACTGATGAACTGAACTGGATTGATTTATTTAARTTATGATTAATATTGTTAATTATTCATATATTGTGACTTGTGAGCCCTTGTATAGTTGTATGTATACTATTCGTACATTATTCATTTCTCACGCAAAGTATGTAATGTATTTAATATTTTTATATTTCATCTCATTTGTACAATATCATCTAATGTGTCTATTGTGTTTTTATATTTCATCTAATGTGTTTACATGATCTAGGGATTCCTATTACGCACCAAATTGAGGTTATGGTACCTAGAGAATATCATTCTATGTAGGTTTTTTGTCGAAACAAACCTTTTAAAACAAAAAAATTGCGAAAACAAACCAAAAATTAAAAAAAGTTTGTAATTAAAAACCTGCTGATGTCACTTAGGATTTGACCCATTTTTTTCCCATTGACCTARTATTTGACACCCTATTTTCCTATCCTCACCTTTCATTCTTATTTCRCGCCCCTCTTTCTTCTCTTCTCTGCTAGCAGCGAATAGCACCCATACTCCGACACCGACACCCCATCACCGCAGACAACCGCCACCAACTTTCTCTCTCCTCATCAGCCTCGCTCCAACACCGACACCCCACCACTGCAGGCAACTCTCACTGCGTGCTGCCGGTAGAACCTCACCACACAACCCTTACCTAACAAGCCACACTGCCACCACTATTGCACGAACCTACGCTACCACCTCTATCACACAAAATCACCCACCACTGTCACCATTGTTGCACGAACCCACCGAACCACCACAGCCATCAAAGCAAGATCAAATCGATAACACCCAACAATGAAAATCACACATCCAACAAACACAACAAAACCCCACAAAAATCCACGATTTGTATCCCATTGTCACACCAAATCATGGAAGATTGATTAAAATTTTGAATAACCTCCTTTATTTTCCTGTTTTTCCGCTAATTTCTAACTCTTTTTTGCTTCATTGTGATTCTGAAAAAGAAAAATTCCCAAAAAAAGTTGAATATTTCAATTATGATTTGGTACTGTAGAAATAAATTTGGGCAATTGAAATAGAAATTGGGCTGCGATTGAGTGTGGTGGGGTCTTGGGGCAAGACACGGGCACACGACTGTGGGTTGGTTGGGGGAGAGGACGTGTTGCAGGGTTGCGAGGTGGTGGAGAAACGCTAGGTGGTGTTGTAGGGGTGATAGAATGGGGAATAAAAGAGGAAATTAGAAATCAAGGTGTTGACAAAAGGGTGAATATAGGTAGTCAAAGGATAAATAATAGTAGTCAATGGTCTTATGACATCATCAAGTTTTTTAATTACAAACTCTTTTTAATTTTTTGGTGTTTTCGCAAGAAACGTTTTAAGTTTGTGTTTCGCAATTTTTGGTTTTAAGTTGTTGTTTGACAAAAATTCTTCGTTGTATGATATCTCAGGAAAAGAGATATGGTTATTATCGATGACAACAAATTCAAATCAAATATGGGAATCAATTCAAATGAGTAGCGAGCACGAATGAATTGATGGATCGGTCGAAGACGAAGAATTAAACGATTATGAAAATCAATACTCCCTCCGTTCCTTGAATCCTAGCACTTTTCTCATGTTTGACGTTCGATGAAGTTCTAACCAAGTTACTCAACTATTCCATTTAGGAAAGTTATATTATTTTTTGATTATGGTGATCTACATGTGGAACCCATCAATCCACTTACAATACACTCATGTGTATTAAACAATGCAATTTTATTTGTTCTCTCTCCAATCTAAATTTACTTTTATCCCCACTTCTATATTATATAGTTCATATTTACACCCAATGTGTTGTAGGAAATTCAAGGTACGGATGGATACTATATTAATATCTATTATTATTTTGCTAACTAATGTTATGACGAGAGTTGTCATTACTAACTTTATACGTACTATTATAATAATTATTAGGAAAAATGGAAACTAATAATCCCACCTTTGGTGGTCTTCTCTCAATAATCCGACCTCAAAAGTAATTACAGAAAATCTCAACTTTTAGGGATGGTTCCCAATAATCTGAACTCTCATTTTCTTAACTAGAACAAGCCCAAATGGATCAACAAAAGCAACAAAATAAGAGTTCAGATTTTGGAAGACCACCCTTAAAGTTGAGTTATTCTGAGATTACTTTAAGTCGGATTATTGAGAGCAGGACCACCAAAAGGTGGATTATTAGTTTCCATTTCCTAATTATTATTGCTTAAAATGATTAATATATTAAGTATATTATTTATTATTTATTATATTATTGTTATTTTAATTACGATTAAGTATTAAAACTTTATGAAAGAACATGTTAAGCAAACACCAACCAACTTCATAAATGAAATTAAATAATATTTGTGGTTTAAGATTAATTAGTTAGTAAAAATTATTAAGCTGAACTGAAATGAATTGAAATGAAAATAAAGCTAATGTAAACAGTCCCTTATATTCAGTGCCGTCCTGGGCCGTTTACGAGGCCCGGCGAAATCTTAAACGGGGCCCTATTTTCCGAAAACAAATGATGTTGCATTTCACAAATAATACTACGAAAAATGTATATTCATATTAAAAAATTTCACTAAAATTATGAATTACCCCTCCGTAACATAAAAAATTCTGCAAAATGACTTTTCACATAATTTTAAGGAAAAGATTTAACAATGTAATGAGCAATTACGTCAAAAATACATTTTAAAAAATAAAATACGGATGAAAGATTATTTTAATCATTTAAAACTATTTTAGTATTTGCTCCTTTCACTATGTTAAATATACTAACTCTGTACTTAAAATGCATAAAAAGTCAATTGTTGCAATTTTATGTTAAGCGTAGTACTGCCTATTGAATATATAGAATTTTTGGGAAAATTTAAAGATGACTCATACAAGTATTGATTGGAATAAAACAAATATTTGATAGGAGAATTATAGAAAATACAATAATTATCCCTTCAAGAAAAAAGAGAAACTTAATTAAAGAGAAAAAGAAGAGCAGAAGAGGTAAATGAAAGAAACTAGTACATAGCTTAATTCGAGATAATGATCAGTTTGATTTTTTATTTAATATGTTAAAATAGACTAGTACACTGTACAGCTAAAAGAGCATCCAAGTAGGAAAACAGCTTTTTAGCAGTAATAGAAACATACATGATAGCAGAGTAGCCAAGTATAAAGAACTAAATTAGTTATTTTTTAAATGTGGGCCCCACAAAACAGGGCCCTGTGCGGCCCATTGCACTTGCATCTATGGGGCGGCCACTCTTATCATGTGAGGTTTGAGAAATGCACACACTGCACCTTTGAATATATTCAATGTAAACAGTTTCAAAGACTAGCCAAAAAACATGGAGACATGATTTAGAAGAGAGAAAAACTACCAATTAGATTGTCAATTATTTCTAACAAACTTGTCAAATAACTAGCTAGCAACTTAGCAAGTTATCTAAGACTTACCCAATTCTTTAGAGAGTATAGCGAGTAAAATAATTTAACTGAGGAAGCAAAAAACAATAATAAATGAGTAATTAAGTAGGAGAGAAATAGAGGAGTAGTGCTTACACAAAAGAAGATTGATAGCTTGATTTAGCAGTGACTGGAACATTAAGAGGTGGTAGATCAGCAGAAAGTTTGAATGGAACGATCTTAGTTTGCTTGTTAATTGCTAACAAAATGGCAGCAGCAAGTGTCAGTAACAACGCCAATATTCTCAACGCTACTTCGCTTACATTACTTTCCTTTTTATTGCTCTTTTGCAATCCATCAAACCCWGCATTATTACTATTATTACTTGTTCTTTCCATTAAAATGCACCTTATTTAAAACCCAAGCAAAAATCACTCAGCTGAATGGAAATATTTAGTGGGGGCCGGGGGGAGGAGTTAAGACTTYTGAAGGTTGAGATCGATCGAAAAGCCTTTAAATAATTTTAGGAATGAAAACAGAAGAGTTTTTATTGCAAAAAAAGACAAAAAGTGTGAAATGAAGAGAGTGTTTTGAACAGTTGGGAAACTGGTTCATAAATGCTTGCATTCAATATATGATGAGCTGCAAACACAAAGAGGTTGAAGATTAGATGGCGTATTGTAAATACTTCTATTATTATGTGTCTTAGTGTATGAAGGTAGTATACTACGTTGTTTGGTACATGCGTGTTTGTTGACATACGTGTATAACTTTTAGCCATAAACGACACCGTCACCGAGATGTTGGTTGCGACTTGCGACTTGCCGTTATGGGGATTGGGTTATTTGGGTGCAAGCATATTCAATAATTTTTGTTTTTCTTTACATGTGTTTTTTTTTTTTTCCAGTTTTATAGTAGTTGTATAAAATGAGAGATGGTACAGTTACATTATGTATAATTTGACCCCACTTACACAAATGCTATTAGTCAATTACAATGTAGCTGAAATTTTATTTTATGAGGGAATGTGATTATGTTTTGGAGAGAAAATTTCCCACCATTTTGCATAAATTAGTCTTCCCTTCAATTATTGTAACTAGTCTTTTATACATGCGATGCGTGCGGCTTTATTTTAATGTTATTATTGTTTTAGAGCTCCATGAAATTGATGCATGAGATTTTTTATATATTTATTGTTGTGTTTTCGAAAATCTAGTCTTGGTTTTTTGACATTAAATTTTCTTTATTTGATGAAACAAAAATYTAATCATCAMAAAATTGAATTTATGTTGAAAATTCGTTGAACATTTACCATAAGTTGAAGTCTCATTTTTTTATTGATGTATTGAAATTCAACATTGTTTTTACTTACATACATCTAATATCTATCATATCTATTATACGTGTTACAAATTAAAATACTAAAAAAAAATTTATGGATAAAAAAATACTAAAACATAGGTACTTTTCCCGTGTTATCAGTAGTCATTTTTTTGTATCTCTTATTTATCAGAAAATTTTACGCTTATGTCATTACTTGTGAGAAACATTTATTTTTAAATTTTGTAATTTGAGTGAATTATGCTTTAATTTGATCCTAATTGATTATTTTACGTGCATTACATGTTATATTTGACAATATTTTTGTATTATATGTAACATTAATTGTGGAATTGATTATATTTCATTTGGCAATTAATTTGAATTATTTGTTGAATGATTTCGTTGTCTACTTATATAAGTTAAGTGAAGGGCATATTTGTATTTTCCAAGGGGGAACACCATTGCTCCCCTCTTGGCTTATATAATAGAGATATTAAYTGTTTTGGGTTAAATTAATTATATTAGTTTAATAAAATTGCAACGTTCTTTAGTTTTTGTTTTAACATAAACTGATTTTTCGACGACCTACCTTTTTCTGGTCGATGTTTTTCCGTTGTTTTTTCAGGCGCCTATCCTCACGRGAACATTTTCAGTCCTTATTCTGACAGCTCTCCTCTGGCAACGTTTGAGTGACAACCACTTCGATAAGTAGTTGTAGAAATAAAATGCATGCAATTTCATTTTAAATTAATTGCGTATGGAGATGTTTTATTTTAAATTAATTGCAATATCATTTTGTCTTTTATGATTGTATGAATTATTTCAATAGATTAAACTTTTGATGATTATGTAAACCAAAATTTTATATTAATTTCAAGAAATATTTTGGGTATTCTTTTGTATGTTTATAAATATCAGTAAAAAACTTTAATAGCATAGAAATTCAGTTTCTATCATTTAGTTTTTCACTTTGTTGATAATCTTTGATATGTTATGTAGTGCAGTTATTATTTTTTGGGTTTGAATCATATTGATGGTGTGGTATTAATGGAGCTTGTGGTGGCGACATTGTTACACCATAGGTTGTCTTTGAAAATAGGTTGAGGTATATACGTTGTAGAAGAGTTGAATAGATTATGGAAATATTTTGACGTAAAAGATCATGTTTATGAGTACATTTTGGTTMTATAATGTTTTGTAAAACTTACTTACTGGTTAATTTTTAGGATCATTTATGTACCTTAGAGGATTAGTGGTCAATTGTTGAACGAAATTGGATTACTGTTCATTACAATTGATGAAAGTTGTTATATGTTTGCAGGTTATACTGAAGAAAGCCATGGAGTAGATTTCAACGAGATTCCACTATTTGCTAATGAAAACATCAGATGTAGGAGATGAAGTTGTTGAATAGGAAGACACACTCAGTTCAAGAAATTTTAGTTACGGAGAACATTAAATTGGAATTGATAAGCATTTGTGTCATTTGTATTCGGTAATTGACATTTAAGCCAAGTTATGTTATGCTTTTAGTAAGTCGCTAGCAAACTACAATCATTTCCTCTGCCTTCAAGGTTGAGAGATGAGGTTTTGAGGCCTGGAGAGCTCCCTCACACGCTACTTCGAGGGAGTGATCCTTCGATTGGAACCTTGGGATGGCTGTCACCTTCATGTTCTCTCGAGGCTCCTTGCACCTACAAGAAGGAGAATATCCTTTTTGGATTTATCTACCCCTCCGATGCCCTAAGTAAGTAAAGGAGAGGAAAGTAATAAGACATCGAATTTAGAAGAAGTTGATAGAGGAACCTCTACACTTTGTTAATTGTGAGTAAATGCTTCAATGTTGTTTTAATTAAGTGTATCAAAAATGACGGCCTCATGGGATTTATAGGCATTTGCCGTTGTCCCATGGAGCCTTGATGTGTGAACACTTGTCACCCATCCTTTGCCGGTCGGTTACTGTCAATTGCTTAAAGCAGTCTAATATACATTGTCGATCTATTCAGAACAACTTGTACGGTCAATAAGTCGCTTGACCTTTGACAATGGCTAGTTGATATGCCGACACGTGCATTAGATTTCCTTGCCACCTTGGACCACATGCGAACAAAAAGCGAACACGTGGCATGTAGATTTTACGTCCACATAATTTGCCGTCATAACGCTTCCAGATCGTTTAGTTTGGAAGGGTTTGATCTATACCATGCTTGGAATTTTTTTTTGTTGAAATTCGAACCATTTCATTTGGCTCGAATTTCTGATCCTTTCCTAGAAAGATGGCGTATTACCCAATACAGATGATCTGGGTCTCCCTTGGGAAATTGGTGCCATATCAGTTTTCTAGAATTTCGGGAGCGCTTATATCTTGGAAAGGTACGCATTATTTGTATCTCCCTGTAGACTTAGGGGGCTTGACCTGGCTTTGGTGCAATGGTCAAGGGGGGAGCCTTTTAGGCCGAGCTTCTCAACCCAACTGACTTTTCCTCTTCTCCTTTTCCTTTTTTGCTTTTTCCCGCCCAAATCAGTGGCTTGAAATTCGAACTCTGAGGCCCATTAACCCTAGATTGTTTTTCGTATAAGATAGGAGGGAAAGGAGAGAGAGGAAGGTTGTTGCGAAACCACCAAGGCGAATTTTTCTTTTATCCAAAAATTTTGTGTTTGGTTTGCCCTTTCAACTGTTTTTTTTCTCTCTTCTCTCTCTAGAATCTTTCTTTCCAAGTTATCCCTCTTCATCGAGTTTAGGTTCGCAGTTGTTCGTTCGCGTCGCACTTCTACATTTGCAGACTTCTTCGACAATACACTTCGATTCGCCAGTTAAGGTATAGTTTTCCTTCAATTTTTTTTTATTTTCAT
Source organism: Bassia scoparia (assembly GCA_008642245.1). Classification (NCBI taxonomy): domain Eukaryota; kingdom Viridiplantae; phylum Streptophyta; class Magnoliopsida; order Caryophyllales; family Amaranthaceae; genus Bassia; species Bassia scoparia. Next base: position 3,417 of record SNQN01006073.1, on the reverse strand, counting down.
ATTCTTTCTTATAAAGTAATAAACAATGTCTTTGTCTTCTTCTTTGAGTCCAAATAAGTCAGATGTTGGGGGCTTCAAAGAGCCCAGGCCAACATCTCCAGGATCTGTTGAGACCTAGGGTTCTTCGATTCCCCAATCTTATACTTGCGAACTTTTACACAATAAATGCCCAACTCCAACAACTCTCCCTGTGGAGGAATTCACGATTCCAAGAGTGAAAATGACTGCCTGGGTTKCAGGTATTTCTAGACGCGAAAGGGATGAAACGGCTAGAGTTGGGCCTTCGTCTTCGCATACTGAGAGTGAAGATCGGGAAGGCATAATTCCRGAAGCATTTGACTTGGACGTTTCAACTGAAGACATTTTAATAAATCCTCCTCCACCCAAACCCCTAGTGCCTTCGAGGACACGCAAATACCCCAGCCCAGGCCAAGTTAGTTAAGTTCGGATTTAAACTCCTTTGATTCCTTCTCCGTGGATCGACCCCTTACTTGCTATTATACTTGTGTTTAGCTAGTAGTATCGATTTATAAATTTCATTTGAGAGTGTCCCGGTTTGGCTTCCTACCCAACAACCCTAGCCGGGCACCCTTCAGTACATGACAGCCTTCGACAAACCAAATAAGTTTAATGTTTAGAAGATTGATTTTTTCTACGTTCGCGCCATCGCTGAAGGTGCTGCCAAGATTTTTGCTGCTTGGACAAGGACCCCCAGTTTGGATAAGTCTCATGAATTGGGTACCAGTTTTGAGAGCGAAGAAAAACAATTAAAATACTTCAGCGTTAAGTCGGTGGTCCTTAGCGATGGTACAACTTAGGACTTCATTCCGATGTATTGGCTCCKTTTCTACAAGTTCTTCGTTGAGAAGGACTTTTTAATGGCTTTCTCCCTACATGATGGCACTAGGGACYAAAGAGGTAGCTTTGATTTTACTTTGTTTAATACCATTTTTCTTTTCTTAGCTAATTTTTTCTTTTCTTCTTTCTTTTTGCAGTTGCAGCATACAATCGTTTGTCGGATCTCAAAAWAGGCAAAATGTCTGCTAACGAATACGATGCCTTTGATGCTGAAGTGAGATACAAGTCTTTGAAAGAGAAAAACAAGGATCGTGCGGTGAGGTCTCCTTTCCCWTTTATTTCCTTACTTCATTGAATAAAGGGGAACCTGCGAAGGTACACTTTAGAGCTTCCTCTGGTATCCGTTCGTAGTTTTCTCCTTTAGAAGTTTATTACTTGCCTTTGTGCTTGATAGGGGAACTTGCGAACGTGCACCTCAGAGCTTATGCTATTTTTCGTTCGCAATGTTGTTCAATTAGTATAAGCCTTGGCTTTGCATCTTCCGTGGGTTCTTGCGAACATAAACTATAGAGCTTGCTCTAGTCTACGRTCGCAAAACTTTTTCTTAAAATGTTGATGCGAATGTCTRTAAACCATTAACCATGGCTTCTTGCGAARGWACACTATAGAGCTTGCTCTAGTTTCTGTTCGCAGAGTCTTTCCTTTAAATGTCGGTGAGAAGGCTTCAATAATTATAATCATGGGTTCTTGAAAACGTACACCACAAAGCTTGCTCTGGTTTTCGTTAGCATAATTTTATGAGTGCATCTCTCTTTGGCCCTTTGGCGAAGGAGAAGTGTAT
>SNQN01006072.1:6482-40672 GCA_008642245.1 Bassia scoparia | reverse complement strand
TCCCTTCCTTCCCTTTGTTTGTTGAGGAGAGATCCTCCTCGTGCCTTAAATAATGTGCTTTTGCTCATTCGAACGACCACACGTATATCAACTCACACGTCCCTAAACTTGCGTTTCACACTATCACACTCTCATACCTCTAGACCACTACATTCTTGATTCTAGCATCATTCTGTGATCTCCAACACGAAATCAGTATAAACTTAGATACACCTAAACATCTTTTTACTCTTCTTAACTCCTTTATCCTTTATATGATAATTATTATTGCGAGTTTCAATTTAATTACGCAATGTAAAATAACGACTCTTATATTTCATGTAAAATACTAGATTCTCATACGTTTTCAAATTGTTTATCACTATCTTTCACATTTATGTAGATATGCAATATTGTTATTTCAATCACTAACGGTATTTGTCTCGATTAGCAATTCAATCGAAAGTACGATCTTTAGTTTTACTCTAAAATTGATTATCCAGTGACAAGTGAGGACACACAGATATATATTGCTTTACTAACCTTTGTTTACATGTTCAGTTGTTCATAATTCTATCACATAGTAAATCTAATTCAAGACAAGAATCAAGCTTGTCACATCAACATCAGATAACTCATGGACACCCGTTTTATTAAGCACCTATAATTACTAACATAAAGACTCGCCTTATCCATGGTTAGAAGTCATTGTCTTACATAAATAGCAACCCACCTAGTTATTAGGTTAGTGCAGCTTTCAATGTCATTTATTAGGCTCTTTGATCAATGTTATGATTAGGAACTACAACAGACGAGTAGATCGCTACTGGCGGATTGGTTACTGATTCAATCCTACCATGTCCCCAACCCACATCTTGTAACGACCTTTGATGCCACTCTTGTGCAACCAAGTCTGGCTCGTGAATAACCTAATCGACCTTGGACCCCTACTCGACAACAACCCCACGAACGCATCACATGCGGTTCCATGCTCAATTTCCATGACTGAAGCTGAGTCAACCCCTAGGCGGGCGCAAGCCCTACCATTCTCCCTCCTTGACTAATCATATGATGAATTTCCTATCCCATCTTCTCACCACTTTTACCTTAGGTCCATTGATCACACAATGCTAACATAGAGATCCTCAAGTTGAAAATTGTGCAATAGTTTGCATAAGTTATCCTAAAGCAAAAGGGTCCTACTCCTGCATTGTCTTAGTGTTAAGATTCAGAATGGAGAACCAGCAAAAGTAATAAGAGCCCCAGAGAAGAGAAAAGAAGAAGATAGAGAAAACAGTTCAGATGTGGTCTAAGATTGGAGAACCAGGAGGGTACCTTAGAAGTAATGACGCGTTCAGGTTTCAACATCATTCAATACCAAGGTGCAAAAATGGAAAAGAGTTGTTGAGACCAATCTTGACTTTAGTGTTTCTAGACTTTAAGTCAACGTGCTTCAGCTATTTCTTGTTCCCCCATAGCCAAGTGTCTTGCATCTGCTTGCATCAACATTGTGGTTGGGTTTAGAACAGTGCGAACTTAGCAGGATAGCAGCAAACTGTTGAGGAGACTCTAGGTGAAGAACTAAGAAGTGAAGATTGAAAGAACCAGATTGATGTTGATAAGATGCTAATGAGAATAGAGAAGATATATCTAAGAGGTGTAGTTTCTCTCCTGTTCCGCTCCTTTATATCTATTTCTATATTACTGATTATGTTGTCTGTATCGATTCCACCCCATCACGACATTTCTTTCTATGGGTATGGGTATTTTGATTAACTTTGCTTCCGTATTGGACTAATAACTTTCTATGATATATGCTGATAATCTTTCTGCAACAAATAGCTTGATGGTTGTCCACTGTATGGATGAGCACATTTAACAATTGCACTAACATACTTGAAGATTATATTTAATATGCAACAAATGGGAAAAGATACGAATATGAAGCTAGAGTCTGCTCGTTTAGAATGATCATATTAGTCTTTTTACGGGACTCGCAGTATTTTTTGATTTTTCTTTGTAGAACCTTAGCTTCTCTAACTACTTCATTTACTGAGTCTCGTTATGCTCAATCTTTGATACATTAATTGGCTTTTCTTGATTCTAACTCTGCTTAGTAAACTTCAATTTTGTCATCATATAACAAAAGGGGATGTTCGTCTTAGGTTTGAATGATGACAACAACAACACTAAACAGAACAACATGTCAATGTAAATTGGACAACTGTACAATAGAATGCTGTTCTAGACAAGTATTACTCATAATGGTTCTATTAACTAAAATTTTCTATATGCAGAATAGTTGATGTGTAAGTTTATCTATGATAGGTAACCAGTAGAACCTTCCTCACTGCTACACACTACAAAGCATCTATATATTTATTGTGCATAACTTGTTACAGGTATAGCTAAGTTTAATTCAGATTGAGCATGGAGGCCTTTTCAAAAACATTGTAAGAAAGCTCTCATATTACGAAACTCAGAGAGATAAATCCTAAGATTACTAGAAAGAAATTTACTCTAAGCTTTCTAGATTTTTAGGTCATGTCTCGTAGTATGACTTATTTTTGGTAATAACTTGCTTATAAGTGTATAAGTTTGTGAATCATGGACAAAGTTGGATTAATATATTATAAATTACTCAAAGTAGAACCATTGGAACTCACTACGTGGAATATTTTACTGCTTGTTTTGAAAAAATTCGTAAATTATTTCTTCAAAGATTATTTACCAAACTTTGAATTGATAAATCAGTGTATTTATTTGGTATACATAAAACGGAGAGTAATTTATTCTATGTTGATTTATTCTATGGATAAATCGAATAAATATATACTTTCCATAAATCACATAAGCTTGTAGAACAAGTTGTTAGATATTAGGAAACTATGGTTAATGTATTCTGAATATATATGGATATATATTTCCAATCCTACACGAGTCATATACAAGAGCACCTTAGAGCGTAAAAATTCTCTATCAGCTTTCAAGAAGTGAGACAAAAGAAGAGAAAATGTATTGTCAAATGATCAACAAAGGTTGATTGCTTGCTGAGTTTTGTGAGTTCAAACACCAAAGGGCTTACAGTGTAAGTTCCAGTGCACATTCGGAGTGAGTGTGGGTACTGTTCCCGAGTAGGGAAACAGTAGAGTGTTTCTTTTTTTTTGGATAAAATTACACAATACAAAAGAGAGGTATAGAACACTATTTATCGACACTTCAAATTGCTAGCTCCCTATCTTATCTTTCAGTCAAACATATAACTACAAATAATAAGTGTCGATTTTTACTAAAGTTATCTTAGATATATCCTTCATCCTTGCTATATTACTTACTATATATCTTATCCTACTGTAAAAAAGCAAGATCCCATTTTATTGTTCATATACGGTAAAATATAGTATTACCCTTATTATATGTTATTATCTCCTCCTCCATCATCTCGAAAGTAATTACCGTATCCTCCACTTTAGTTCATTGACTTCAATTCATTCTCTTCCTCTGTTCCTTTGTTCTTCTCCTTTCAATCATTCTTTTAAAAAAAATTAAATTTAAATTTGTGTCTTCATGCTCCTTCCTCCTCATTTCCTTTCTTTTCTTTCATTCTCTCTCTTTTCTCATGTTTCAATGGAATTTGGGTTTAGGAAAAAAACACGGTCATCGTGTTCTTGTGCAATTGAGTCATTTAATGCGACCCTTCGTGGTTTTGTTTTAGTTTGCCATTCTTTATGATTGTAGCACGGATCGCGACCTATGAGGACCCAGCTTCAAGGTTTTTTTATTGATACCAATTTTCATTTGTTTTGTTGAATACAATATTTTGTCCAGGTTATGGCTTGCGTTCAATATTGTGGATTAATTCGTGCAGTTTTGTTGAATACGCGTTTAAATACTTAATCGTTGTTCTAAGGTTTAGGTTCGAAATTAAAAGAGTCAGGTTATTTTAAATCAGCCAATTTTCTTAATTGCTCTGTTTGTTGGTTGTTTCTTCACTTCTTATACCCCGGGTGACGCGTCTCTCTTTCCCCTTATCTGTTTGGTGCTACTATTTTGCATTGCGGCCTCTAATCGACGCCGCAATTTTTGTTGCATGGTTGCTGCATTTTGGTTGCTTTCGGTTTTATAAGGATTTTTTTTATTTAATTGAGGTTAATAAAGCAATTACTSATTGTAGTGATAGTATGTTGAAAACCAAGTATAATAGTGTTGTTTATGTCATTTAGAGACCTCTTTCTCTTTAAAAGCTATTTATGTTTTGCTCTTTCTCTTCCTGGAAATATCTTTTGCTATTGGTGGACTATCTTACCAGATCTAAGAACATAGGGAATCCATCGAGCTTCCACTAATGAATCATGAGCTTTTCCTGATGGTTGGATTAAACCTCCAACAGATCAATATAAGTAAGGAACTATTGTATTTGTTGATACAAGTTCTTTAAAAGCTTTTCCCTTTTATATGTTAGAAATCTATCTTTCTCCTTTACAGGGTGTTCTTCTATATGGACCTCTAAGGACTGGAAAGACATTGTTAGCTTGTGCTATAGCAAGTAATATATATCCTAATTTCTAAAAGGTATCGAAGCAATATGCATTTGAAAACTGTTATATGTTCTTSATAGTTCCCTGTTGTTGTTTTAGCATATCAATAATTCTACTTTTTTGTTGCTTTTAGGTTGTGTCGAGCGCTATCATAGATAATTACATGGTTAAAGTGCGAGATATATCTATGAAATGTTTAGTTATACAAGAGATCACCATGTAAAATACTAAAATACAACATCAAATTATCTACCCTATTCCTTTTTTCCTATAGGATAAATTAGAAGTAAAGCTTACAAAGTTAAGAGATGCTGAATCGGAGAAGCAACTTCTGCACCAGCCAACTACTCCCATTTCTGCTGCACATGTGCATGTCCAATCTGGTAAACAACCCGTCAATCCTATCTTGGTGAGAACATAGTAGATCTATGAAACTACTTATATATTTTGTTCATTCTRCATTATCTTCTGCAAGCGTATAGCGTTTTGAATTCCGATGGTTCTGAAAAAACAACTTCATTTAATCAATTGGCCCATATTATTTTAAGATTTTCAGAGATCTCTTGATTTGTTTAACTGATTTCAAGCTCTTGGTGAGTGCTTTCAATGTTATTAGATCTTAAAATGTGCATATTTATGTCTTAGTATATGATTTTATGCTTCCTTCCTGGTGATCCTGCATACGTGATATAGAGAGTGAAAGTTTTTACTTCAAAATTGCGTTATCGAGAGTTGATGCTGGAAGTCGTAGAACTGTGAAGATGTTCATTTTCATTTAAAATCATACATGCATGTGTATATACAATACTACTTAAAAAAGAAGTGCACAAACTTAAACTTTTTATATCTATAGCAACATACACAAGAACAATCGGTTATCGCACGGCTTTGTATGCTTACTTAGGATAGTGCTACTTCGACTAGGAATGTTTGCTTTGACTTTGAGTCATATTTTGACTTCTGCTTGATCGTGCTATTGCTTCATCTTAATTTTGCACATGGTTATGGCTTATTGTAGCTTTCGGTGCATTTTGTTGCAATTCGAAGACTTTAGGCCCATGTTGCTTGTTTAGGGCGTTTTTGTCACTGTTGCATGACTTTGAAAGTTAGTTGGCACTCCCGAAAGAATACCAACACCATTTGAATCAACGGGTTTGCGCATGTAAGTAGGCCCACAAAAGTTAGCTCGAAAAATGAGCCAAAAGTAAGTGAAAAACTAGGCGAAATTTCGCCCCGCTTTTGGCCTATTTTTAGCCTGATTTTTCATGCTTTTTAGCCACTTTGCTTCATTTGTGTTTACTCTTTGCTTTGTCTTTGCAATATACTTCGAAATTCTATTGGTTACGTGTGGGAAATTGCTTGGAAAGGCTTTGCTTGTTCATTAAACTCCAAATCCATGTTTGTTTTATTCTACTTGAAACTTGAAATTCATTTATAAATTGCAATTTGTCATTACAAATTATGTCATTTGAATATTCTTTGTCAATTTGTTGCAATTTCAAATGGGGCTTCTTTGTTTTGCTTGTGTATGTCCAAAATTGTTGAATGCTTTGCTTATTCATGGTGTGTGTGAGCCTTTTGCAACTTGTTTATCTAACTTTGTGCACATTTGAATAAGTTATGGACTTGTAAGCTTACTATTTGAAAAAGATGATGAAAGTAGCTTGTTCATGCCCATTCTTTGTTGAACTATGTATATACCATGTTGATTTTTGCTTGTTGATGATGGAATATGCTCCTCCATGCCTTGTTGCAACATTGTGAGCACTCATTGCATTTTCAACCATTAATAATAGCTTAAAGCTTTGAAAATGACCTGTTAATGGTGATTTGAATGACTCGTTAGGGATGATTATATATTAGTGAATCCGTTAGTTTGTCTTTGAATCTTTCTTTCATATAGAATTCAAAAATGGAATCGTGCATTCCTTTGGACCATGTAAATCACTGGAAGAGGAAGTGCTCTTTCTCGCCTTTTGGTGTTGCATGACTTGTCTTTGTCTTGATTGCAGGGATAGTGCATTTCTTCTTTGTCGTGTTGTGTTGGTTGTTGTAAGCCCCCTAAGGTTCATTCTTACATGGCATACTATCTATTTTTAGACGTTACGCACTCGTTGTTTTCCACTAAGGCACTATCTCCCTACATAGTAGGAAGTAATGCATAGTGGACATACTGCTTAATTCCCACACACAAAATTCATCTATAAAACAGAAAAGGAATCCGTTTTAGACACACTTAACAAACAAAAGGAATTGAGTCATTCTAACACACAGTGCCAAATAGTTTTAGTTTACAATCGAGTTGTAACTGCTTCAAGTAAGATTTTTTACTTGAAGAGACTTTGATGTTGTATCTCAAATGGGATTTGGGTTGAGAGTTAATCCAGAGGCTTGTAAGAGAGTGGAGCTTGCAAGAGTGATGCTCAGTCAACGAGGGGTGATTGAGAGGCTTTAAGTTCGAGAGGAATTGAAGAGGTCTTAGATTGTATTAGGTGTTGTATCAAATAAATCTAAGAAGAATCTTGTGTGGTATCAGGTCACAGTTTATCTCTGACAAGTTTCAAGGAGAATTATATGTTAGTGAAACTTGCATCTCGTGTTTCTTTGCTTTCTAAGTTTTTAATACGCAAAAAAGCTTAAGTTCCCTTAAGTTACAATTCACCCCCCCCCCCTCTTGTAACGTTCAGTAGATCCAACAATTGTATCAGAGCTAATTCCTCATATTAAACCAGGAAACCCTGCGAGGCAATTGCTGAACTCAGAAACTCAAGATGAACAATCACGAGAAACTCGAAGAAGGTTACTCAACTCAACATCCTCCCATGTTTAATGGGAAGTTCTCTTCCTACTGGAGAATCGGATGGAAATTTTCATCAAAGTGAGAATTATCAGGTTATGGAGAGTCATTGAGAGCTGGTGATTTGTTGTCACCAAAAACATGCTGAAAAGGAGGTAATCCCTAAACCATCTTTGAATATGACAAGAATGACTATACAAGATGCAATTAATGCACTTGCTGTTTAACTCCTTCACTTGTGGACTTGACCACATGAAACACAATCGTGTCATGGGGTGCAAGAACGCTAAGGAGATTTGGGATTTACTTCAAATCACTCATGAAGGTACTAATGAAGTAAAGAAGACCAAAATCGATCTCTTAATGTCTAAATACGAAGAGATTGAAATGATACCCAAAGAAAATATTCAATAAATGCTCACTCGTTTCACTAATCATTGATGAATTAGTTTCTCTGGAAGCAATCCGAATTGAATGAACAGGTGAGGAAGTCCTTCGAAGTCTCCCTCAAGATGAAAGATGGAGAGCAAGGTCACTGCCTTGCAAGAAACCAAGGATTTCACTACGTTTAACATTGAGCAGCTTGCGGGTTCTCTCATGACCCATGAGTTGCACTTAAGCTCAAGCAGTTCTATGAAACCACAAGGCCAGGAACTTAGCCCTCAAGGCTGATGAGATAGGAGAATCTGAAGTTGATGATGAGGAGGCTGCCATTCTAGTAAGACGCTTTAAACGTATGTTCAACCTAACAAGTCTAAAGGTTTTGTTAAAAGAGCAGGTACCTCAAAGATTAAGCATCCATGTCATCGATGTGGTGCTTCTAATCACTGGATCAAAGACTGTCCATTGCCATAACTGAAAAAGGAAAAGGGAAGACCGAGGAACATGAAAGGGAACTAAAACTCCTTTAACAAGACTGATATGAGAAAGCCATGATAGCTGCATGGGGAGACTCCGAGACTAATGGAGATGAGGAAGATCGAATGAAAGTGGAAACCGCCAATCTTTGTCTCATAGCAAAGACTGAAGAACCCAATCTCTAGAGGTATTTCCTAATCCCCAAAACCTTAGTGACTTTCTCTAAATCAGCTTTAGTTGATTTAGTTTTGGCTTATATGATGATGATTGGAGAGTAGTAACTAAAAGCTTAACTGAAACTGAAAAAGCATTAGAAGTTGCCCGGAACACAGTTCCTAGATTGAAAATCAAAGACTGATGTTCAGGGAAAAAGTCTTTAAACTTTCGATAGAACGGTTCTCTGAATGAACTTATGGAAAAGATCAAATATGATAATATTATGTTAAATGTTGAATTGACTCAATACAAGCTCATGTGTACTGATCTGAATGCTCCAATTCCTCCAAACATACTTTTCACAAGATTTTGATAAACTCAAGATGGAACTTGAGGAACTTAAAATTATAAGCTCATTTGAGAAGGAACTTGAGGCACGAAAGAACAGAGATTTTCATCAGTACATAGTGCCAAAATGGATTGAGAATGCTCAAAAACCAGAGAACTGAAGGACAAGGCTATTTCATGTCAAACATAAAGGAAAGAAGAAAAAGTATGTCGATTACCTAGCAATAAGATTTGTACCTTTTGGGCACGACTGGTCATTACGAACCAGACTACAACAAGAAGCAAATTCGTAATGAAACACAATGTTAAACAAGTATGGGTAAAGAAACGAGACATTGCTTCTTCTTCAAAGGAACCCGAGGTAACCAGGGTTCCTCGTACTAACCCTTAAGTTCTTTTGCAGGATCTAGTGAGGGGAAACAACTCATGGTACCTCGATAGTGGTTGTTCCAAGCACATGACACAGAGATAAATCTAAGTTTCTCTCACTAGGTCTTATGAGAGTGGAACTGTGACTTTTGGAGACAACAAGAATGGTGAGATAATCGCCAAAGGTAAAGTTGGTAAGTCAAGTTCCCACTGTATAGAAAACGTATTTTTTAGTCGAGGGTTTGAAGCATAATCTTTTTAAGTATTTCTCAATTTTGTATAAGTAAAATGTTAAACTTCACAACAGAAAATTGCAAAATCATCACAATCACACTGGACTCATTGTTCTGGAAGGAACTAGGAAAGGAACACTTATTCAGTGGATCTCAATTCTGTCCCAAGAACAATCTCACTTGTCTCAGTGTAATTGAGGATGATGCATTATATATGCATAAACATTTTGTCATGCTAGCTTCTCACACGATGAACCAAACATGTACAAAGAACTTGTAGTTGGTCTTCCAAATGTCAAATTCCCTGGTAAATAATGTGTGATGCATGTGTGAGGAGAAGCAAAATCAATCGTCTTTTCAAGTAAAAACATGATAACTACAACCAAGCCTTAGAATCAATCCATATGGATCTTTGTGGCCCTATGAGAATCCAAAGTAGAAGTGGGAAAAGATATGTTTTTTTTTTGTAGATAAGTATTCTAGATTCACTTGGGTAATATTCTGTCAAGCAAAGAAGAAACTTATGATGAATTTGTTGCTTTTGCCAAAAGAATACAAAAATCAAGTGGATTCAAATAGTGCATATTAGGTCAGATCATGGAACAGAATTTGAAAACTCGAGTTTGATGAGCTTTGCAGGAAAATGACATGAATCATAATTTCTCAGCTCCAAGAACTCCACAACAAAATGGAGTTTGAAAGGAAGAACAGACTTTGGAATATGGCCAGGACTATGCTTATAGTCAGTGGTCTTGCAAGAACTTCTAGGCTGAAGCCATTAATACCGCATGCTACATCATTAAAGAGTTTTACTAAGACCAATGATTAACAAAGATACCCTATGAATTACTATATGGAAAACCTAATATCTCACATCGAAGAACATTGGTTGCAAGTGTTTAATGGTAAGAGGAACTTGGGAAGTTTGATGAAAGAAGTGAATGAAGCTGTATTCTTGGCTATTCTAATCATAGCAAAGCTTATAGAGTACAACAAAAACTCTTGTGTGTTGAAGAGAGTATACATGTAATATTTGATGAAACTGACACACATTTGAAAATCACGGAACTTGACAACAATGATTTTGAAGTTGGATTAATTAGGAAAATTAGATCTAAATGAGGAATCTAGTAAGCAGACCAAAGACATCCCTGCAGTCCAGGAAGAGGTTCAAACACCCGAAGTTCCTCAACCTGATGCTGCAAGAAAGAAAAAATGCATGAGGAAGCAGAAGAAACTCAAGGCTGAGGATTACTCAAACCAGGTTCCAATGAGAAACTTCCAGCCTAAGCCCTGGAAGCATCAGAAATCTCACCCCACTGATCTCATCAGAAGGCATCAGTAAAGGAACTTAACAAGAGCTCAGCTAAGAAATTCTGTGCTTTCCATGCATTTCTGTCCATTGTTGAACCCAAGAATCATGAAAAGCTCATGCAGATTGGGTAAATGTCATGCAGATGAGAATTAATGAATTTGAAAGAAATAAGGTATGACATCGCTTAACCTCTTCCTAAAAACAAAAAGGTAATTGGACTAAAATGGGTTTTTAGGAATAAACTAGATGAGTATGGCACCATAGTAAGAAACAAGGCCAGACTAGTTGTTAAAGGTTATAACCAACAAGAAGGCATTGACTTTGAAGAAACTTTTGCACCTATAGCCAGTTACAAGCTATTCGAATATAATTGCCTTTGCACTTCATGGGTTTTAAATTATATCAAATGGATGTAAATGTGTCTTTCTTAATGGATACCTACAGAGAATTTTATGTTGAACAACCTCCAGGATTTGAAACCATAGGTTCCTAATCATGGTTTAAGCTTGACAAAGCTCTATATGGCTAAACAAGCACCAAGGGCCTGTATGAAAGACTTTCAAAGTTTCTTTTACAGAATGATTTATAAAAGAGGAAAAGTTGACCAAACCTTGTTTTTGAAAGCTAAAGGAACTGACCTTCTTTTGTATAGTTCAATTTATGTTGATGACATATATTTGGTGCTACAAATGAAAAACTGTGTAAATACTTTGCTGACCTAATGAGTGGAGAATTTGAAATGAGTATGATGGGCGAGTTGAACTTCTTCTGGTTTGCAAATAAAGCAAAGGGGGGGGAACTTTATCCATCAACAAAAATATTACAAGGAACTTTTGAAAAATATAATTTGATCAATTAAAACTAATGACACTCCTATGGAGTTGGTACAAAAACTGGATGAAGATCCCAATGGAATCTCAGTGGATCAGAAAAGGTATAAAGGATATGATTGGTTCTCTTTTATATCTCACTGCTAGTAGACCAGATATATCCTTTTAGTGTTGTGTATGTGCTCGTTTTCAATCTAACCCTAAAGAATCACACCTAATGGCTGTAAAAAGGATATTTAGGTATTTAAGAGGAACTGAGAACCTAAGTCTCTTCTACTCTAGAAGTGATAATTTGATTTAAAAGCTTTACAGATGCTGACTATATACAAGTGATTAGTAAACCAGAAAAGTACCTCAAGAACAGTCCAATTCCTTGGGTCTTGTCTAGTTTCTGTGGCATCTAAGAAAACAAAAAACTGTAGCCCTTTCTACTGCAGAGGCTGAGTATGTAGCTCCAGCAGCATTGTTTTCTCATGTTTTTTGGATCAAACAACAATTGAGAGATTTGGATTAAGGTATGATGCATTTCAATTTTATTGTGATAATACCAGTGCAATTTGTATTCAAAGATCCAGCACATCACTCAGAGTCAAACACATCATATAAGAAATCACTTTCTAAAAGATTATGTTGAAAAGGCTTAATCAAATTGGAATTTTGTGAAACGGAAAGTCAAATAGCTGTATATTTACTAAGCCTTAGCAAGAGATCGATTTGAAAGAATGCACATGAACTGGGATGATTCAACTATTTCTAAGAGGGTACTCCAAAATTCCTCAAGGGTATGATCTCTAAGACTAAGACTGTATATATGTCTCAATGCACATCTTTATGTGAATAACATTACACTTAAGAGCAATATATTTGTCTTGATGCTGCTTATGATATCACTCGTATAAATAGAGCATATGTGTATAATATATTAAAGTGTCTAAGCCCAATTTGTTTTGTTCTAATAGTTCAAGCCCAATCCTTTTTACAAACAAATAAATTTTTATCTACAAAATTATTTATTTTTTTTTTTTCTATACAGCTAAAAATCTCAAAATCCTAAATATTTATTAAATTATTGTATTGCATCCCAAATACATCACTCCCTAAATTACTCAACCAGATGCATTTTCTAAGAGTTGATACCCACCTTCGTATGTCAAATCAATTGAATCTAATATTGAAAGTTACTGACCCTTTAATTACTCCCTGCCATTTTTTGACCGCTCAAAATTCATCTCCCCTTTCAACCCTCACCACACAATTAAAACCCGTCTTTTCACCTCATTTATATAGCATGCAAAATCAAAACTCATACTATTCATCTCCACTTCACTCAAAATCCCTAAAATTTTCTTAAATTCTCAATATTCACCCCATGATATTTCACCAAACCCCTCCCCTCAGCATCTCAAATGCCAAACACACTGATGAACCTCAAAGAAACCAAAATTTGATGAAATAGAAGATGATTGGGAGAACTCAAGGATCCTATTCAAATGGAGGGCAAGTCCTTGTTCGCAACGATTCGAGCAAGGTGTTCGAATTTGATGATAGGTATTGCTTGAATATGGACTGGTGCCGAGCAAGTAAGTTTATCAACTCCTTGTATTCTAGAATTTCAGGGGGAGTGATCTTTTTGGGTCTGTTATAAGAATTTATGTCTTACACTATCATAAAAAAGTTTACTGAAATTTCAAGCATGAGAATGAATTTATTACTGCTAAAATTGCAACCAGAAAAATTGAATTTGGGCTGGAGATTTAAAGTGAGCTTTTGGATTCCTAATGAAGGTTTAATGACTATTTATTAAGGGATGTTATAAAGAAAAGAAGAAAGATGAACTAAAGTTAGAAAATCTTATATGGGTGTTGCATTAATCAGATGGTAGAGTCTATTGGAGGAAATAAAGACTGCATGATAACAAACCACAATAACTTCTCACCAATTAAAAAAATCTGTTTCACCTATAATAGAAACATTAACATTAACATCTAGTGAGTTTTGGAAAATTTTCTTTTAACTGGTTTGAGAAATTTAAGGAAGCATTAATTGATGAGCAAGGAAGAAATTAGTTGAGAAAATTAAGGAACGGCTATAATGGGCTGAAAGATTAAGATCGTGGGAAGTGGACTTGGGCATAGCCAAGTTCCACTAAGGCACTATCTCCTACATAGTAGAAAGTAATGCATAGTGGACATACTGCTTAATTCCCACGCACAAACTTCATCTATAAATACAGAAAAGGAAATCCGTTTTAGACACACTTGAGCAAACAAAAGYAATTGAGTCATTCTAACACACAAGTGCCAAATAAGTTTTAGTTTACGATCGAGTTGTAATTGCTTCAAGTAGAGTTGTTACTTGAAGAGYACTTTGAGTGTTGTATCTCAAAGGGGCTTTGGGTTGAGAGTTAATCCAGAGAGGATTGTAAGAGAGTGGAGCTTGCAAGAGTTGAGTGCTCAGTCAADAGAGGGGTTGATTGAGAGGCTTTCAAATTCGAGAGGAACTTGAAAGAGGTCTTAGATTGTATTAGGTGTCGTATTCAAATAAATCTAAGAAGAAATCTTGTGTGGTATCAGGTCACGGTTTTATCTCTAGACAAGTTGTCAAGGAGAGTTTCTGTGTTAGTGAAACTTGCATCTCGTGTTTCTTTGCTTTCTAAGTTTTTAATTCCGCAAAAAGCTTAAGTTCCCCTAAGTTACAATTCACCCCCCCCCCCTCTTGTAACGTTCATTAGCATGCCGATTCAGGGATGAAAGAAGGTGTTTAGCTCTTGCGACCGATGGAAAGTAGAGGATTGGGATAGCTCTGAGCTGTGTTTTTTTTCCGAAGAACCATATCTCCATTCATCAGAAGAATGGAAGGGTATGCAATTTTCACTTGTCTTATTACCTTTGTTGTAATTTACTTGCTAGCCTTTCATCATCTCTTGTGCAGAGTGACTACAAGATTTACCCGTATAGGACCCCTAAAGTTGTGGGTGACCTATTTCTTGCCCAGTTCTTTGAGCGCAGTCCTAGAGTATGGCATACCTTAGACTAGTGCAGCCTTCATGACTTRGTCTTCTGCATGACTAGSCAGTCATATTCGCCTGAGCCTAGGCCCCTGGTGTTTGGATTGATGGAGTGGTTTTGGGACACCACAAACAACTTTCACTTTTCGTGAGGGGAAATGACTTTAACCGCCTACGATTTTGCCATGTTGACGGGGCTATTGCTTTCACTGAGAGGCTTATTCCCATGGACAGTAAGATAAAGCTTACCAACCCTTGCTTAGATGACTGCCTAGGTCCTATTATTCCCAAACTGCAGGCAGAGGGAGGAAAAAAGAGGGTGTTGCAAAATGTGCTCATTGAAGGATTGGAGCTGGAGGGCACCAAAGATGTACAGTCATCTAGGATCTTCATTCTGCTGATGCTTAGCACTTCTTTTTGCCCCGACAAGGATGCAGGAACTAGGATCCAGCTGCGTTTTCTTGCTGCTTTGGAGGATCTTTCGAAGGTCTCCTCTTTTAACTAAGATGGACTAGGTTACGGCTGCTTGAAACAATCCATGAAATCATGTTGCCGTTAGATCGATGGTAACGCAGTTCCTGCACTAGCTGGCTGTTGGAGAGTGCTTGGGGTAATCTTTACTTAAGCTTTATCGCCTTTGACATTTGCCTCATTTACCGTAGATTGGCTGATTTTGCTTTTTCTGATTGTAGTTTTGGGCGTACAAGTACTTCCCACATATAGGGTTAGTCCTCAAGCTGTCTCCTCAAGCGCGGCATGCTCAGTMGCCCGTGAAGCTGCGATGGGCCCCTCGAGAGACTCCAACTTGGAATGYCAGATTGTAGCAGCCTAGGAGGATTTTCCACCATTTGAACCCAACTAAGGTAAGCTTTGGAGCTTTGTTTCTTGCATTCATGTCATTTCCCAAGSTTTCAATTCTAATCTTGTTGCCTTTTAGATTGAGTGGTGGCCATAGAGAAGAGTGASAGGAATGAGGCCAAGGGGGCTAGTTTTGGCAACCGAGCTGACTAAGAGACGGTGCGTCATCTGGGGGTCTCAAGGACCTGTTTCGTACCTCGGTAAGCGCATGGTGAGGCAACATAGTCATTTGGAGCAAGCAGTACCTCAGTATCTTCCCGACACAATTATGAATGATGACCAGCTTATTTTTGCGTTGCATGCTGATCCGAGCCATGGTCAGGCGATTGAGTATAGCCATCTCCTCGGCGCTCGAGGGCAGGATGCATGTGCGTGTTTCATCGAGGAGCGGCTAGCTCCCCGAGTTGAGCTTGTGGATGAGGTATGAGTTTTTTTCCTCTACTCTTTTGCTTGTTCTTGCATTTTGGCTTGGGTAGCCTGAATGTGACCTCGGGGAGATTCCTTTTGCTAATTTGAGAATCCGTCCTGACTCTAATGAGCTGCTGATTTGAGAATCCGTCKTGACTCTATTGACTTCGTTGCGCCTGCTCCTCCAATTGCTAGACATGCTAAGAACTCGATTCGTCCTGGAGTTGGCCAGGTAGGAATGCGTTGCTTATTTGTTTCAAACTTTTTCCTTGTCTTTGCTAACTTGTCTCTCTTGCAAAATAGATTGCCTAGGCAAGCGTTACGATATGATAGGAGTGACGATGCTTGGAGATACTCCTACAGCCAGTTGGAGACTCGGTAAGTGCACCAAGTCTATTGCTTCGATATCGTGTGTGCATGCATCGAAGTTGGTGAAGAAGTGTAAAAAATGCCAATTGAATGCGAAAATTCCAACTTACCGCCACTAGTCATTCAGCTGTTATGCCCACCTTTCCATTTATAAGTGGGCATTGACTTACTAGGACCTCTTCCTAGCTTCCGGATAGGGGAAATTGCTTATAGTCACATTGACTATTTGACCAAGTGATTGAAGCTGAACCCTTGGCAACCATCTAAGAAAAACATGGTACAGCGTTCATCTAGCGTAATATCATCACCAGTTTTGGTGTTCCAGGGCTTTAATTACATTATATGGTGGCAATTGAAAGTGATTCCACCAAACAGTAATGTGATCAATTTGCAATTCGGGATAATTCGGACAAGAAGAAGAAGCTAACAAGGTCATTTAAGGGCATAAAACTAAGCTGATAGGGCTATAGAATCTTGGATTGATGAACTACATAGGGTTGTGTGGTCAACCAAAACAACCAACTAGGAGTCCACTAGACATCTCCAACGCTTTTCTCCCTTGTTATGGAAGGAGGCATATTTGCCAGCTTAAGTTATTCCATCGCCAAGAGTCACCTACTATGATCATGGGGCTAATGAAAAATCAAAGAAAATTGACATTGATTTAATTTCGGAAGTTCGTGGTGACACCGTACTCAAGTTCATTTTTTATAAGCAAAAAATCACAAGGTATTTCAACAGTCGAGTTAAGCATCGCCAGTTCGTTAAGGACGATTGGATGTTGCGCAAGGTAGAAAGCACAGGAAGGGACATGCGCCTGGGAAAGCTGACTCRTAATTAGGAAGGTCCATATAACATTACTAAGGTTATACGCCCCGGGACGTTTTGTCTTCAAGACGCCGATGGCAATTCTTAGCACCAAACTTCAACAATTAAATAAAAGAGAATATTGAGAGGCACTTTTGGCATAGACTTGGTTACAAGATAATGCCTCCCCAAGATATAGACTTTTCTATTRTGTGGTTTTACAAGTTGATTAATTTAGTGTCTTTCTCGGACCACCCATTTTATTGGGGGTTGGGACGTTTTTATTTTTCCGCCTATGGAAATTGGTCCTTATAAATTATAGTTAACCATCCAGTCCTAATTTTTGGTGTTTTTCTTGGATGGCCAAGTTTAGCCGACAATGAGGCTCTATCTTATGTTCACCTGAGTATTATACTTAGCAAATTCTAAAAGTCATTAGCAGACAATTAAAGGCGGTAACAACAATAAAAAGAGATAAGGGAGACAATAATAAGTAAAAGTGAATTCTCATAAATATTCAAATAATGGAAGGATGAACTTCCAATTCATACAAGTCAATTGGCATGAAGGCCAAAAATACAGAAAGTGGAAATCCAAAAGTGACATCTGAAAAAATGAAAAAAGTGTTGAAATATTTGGAGGTGGAAGAAGGAGCGGCGTTCTGTTTCTTTAGTCCCTTCGCTGTGGCGGTMGGGGCCGACTTCTTGGGCTGCTGAACAATGGATGCCCTAATGTTAACGACCGGAGCTTTGGAATGCAATTTTGCCTTTATTTTCTCCCCCCACCAGGCGCCTCCTGTTGGATAGCCTCGTTGTTAGCAAGCTGAAACGCCCAAGCAGCAGACCTTTTCATATTAAATTTAAGGCCTAATGAAGCAGCGACCACCTTGCCTCCCYAAGAAGCTTGGCCTTTAGAGTCGAGTGAAMCTTGAGCTTTAATTTTACAGCCTCACTCGACARTGTTTTCTTCAACTRAACATCAACAGTCATGGCAGCAACAYTCACAGCAGCTTCCCTGTTCTGGCATAAGGCCTCAACTTCTTCAACTTTCTTCGCCCTGTCAGTCCTGGCCGCCTCGGTCTTTTCCTTGTTCTGCATAGCCAATTGCTCTTGCTTTTCCTTGGCGTTGGCCTTCTCCTTGGCCAATATATCCCGAAGAGCTTCCAAAATATCCTCCCTTTTCCCGAGAACAACAGAATCAGCTGCCGCCAGGACCTTGATTTTAGTGTGTTTGAAGATTTTCTAGGACATGTTGTAGATGGCCTGATCACGCCACCTTGCACCTTCTTGGCTCTCCTTCCACCGCCTGACTGTATACTTGGCCTGGTTGGCTTGGGCCGCCTTCATATTATCGATCTCTTGGCGAGCCGAGACTAAGGCGTCTTCATCTCTTTTAATCGCCTTTTCAGCCTCCTATTTCACCTCTTCAACGAGTTTGGCCTTTTTGTTTACTTTGGTCAAAGTGTAGCCATAGGTGGTCTTAAGGTCTGAGATCTTTCTAGTCAGATCTCCGACCTTGACCTGGCTCGCTTGGAGCTCGATAGTCGCCGTCTCCTCACTCGCTAGTAGGTGTCCATAGGCTTRTGATAAGTCATGTACCCTGGGAGACAGTTGTTACGAGAATGAAAATGTGTTAAGAATAGAAAATGAAATAGATAGTAGTGACTAAAAGGAGCATAAGGATCGTTTACCTCAAACCAGGTCTCACGAAGAGGTAGAGAGAAGTTCCTTCCTTCCCGCCGAATAATGTTTACATTTTTCTGGACAAAATGKATATGGTAAACTGCCTGATAGGTCCTGGTTTGCTTAACATTGGTTGGGAGCTCAGTAAACGGAACTCCCATTTAGTCGTTGTCACCGAGGACATCCTAATCCTCAACATGATCATCAACATCCTCGGCATTCTGGATGGTGTCCTCACCGCCCCTCTCAGCATGGGCAACGTCCCCATCCTCATGGAAGAGGTGCTTATCGTTGCCATCATCTTCAAGTTGCCCCTTCATGGGGTTATAACAAGCAAATGGGGTCTCAATATGGTCGAGATCCCCAAAGGCGTCATTGAGGTGACCGGCATCTGCGGCCTCTTCCTCCTAACCTTCCTCATTTTCCGTCGTGCTCTTAGAAGGGCGGTCTTTCTTGGTGCTCTTCTTCTGCAAAAGAGGTGGCGAATAAGTAATATATAAGGGGGGACAAGTAAAGAYAACAAGCAGAAAGGTTAGTTAAAAGGATGGAGCATTAGGAACCGGTACAGTCCCCTCCTCCAGGGCAGCCTCCATCATCATTCWTCCCAAATCTATCTCGTCAGATAGGATCTCCATTTTAGTAGTAAACCTTGCCCTTGCAAACGCTGAAAATAGAAATGAAATAAGAATAAAAGTTGAGTAAATGATTAGTGAGTAGAAGAAAAGTTAGATTCATACCCCTAGTGTATGTTTGGCTAAGACCCATATAGGAGAGGAAAACTCCCTTGTAAGGGTTTTGACTTGTGAAATCCACCGATAAGGAAACCAACACTCTTCACCCCCAACATCTATTACTTTGTACAACAGTACAAGGCCACTACAGTTTCTTCCTTTGACATTTTGGGCATATCCTTGTTAAGAAGGAAGTCTGGTAGGCGGCTACTCGGTTTTGTGGAAATGTTCCACTCCTCACCATGGTAAATGAAAAAAATTACCCCTAAACCCCTTGTGGTGAGAGACATTTTTTTGAAGTACCTTATAATGTTATCTATTCTGYAGACATACCAACCAGTACCATAGTCCTTTTTATACATACCAACCAGTACRATAGTCCTTTTTAGACTCTACAAGATAGATATGTTCCTCTAGAGGGTAAGGGTCGGTGGTGCCTCAAGGAGGCAACACAAAGCTATGACAAAAAGAATTTGAGAAATGTTATTGGGAATCAACATTGCAAGAGAGACTCTATAGGCGTTTAAAAGTTCTTCAATAAAAGGGTGCAAAGAGAATCTAATGCCTAACTCTAAATGGACCATATATATAGCTATGCAACCAGGAGAAGCGTTAGTGACCGCCCTCCTTGTGCCTGGGTTTTGGATGGTATAATCATTGCGTAGACGGTAACGGAAGGTAAWCTATCGCCTGTGTTCTGCCTTACCTAGCCCAATCCTAAAATGATTCACTAGGTTATAACTTTTCGCCCCATAGGCATTGGATGTGGATGCTTTAGTCTTTAGCGATTCCGATCCGATGTCGGGTCATCATAAGTCACACACACCATCCCTGAGGTTATAAAATGATTACAGGGGTCAGCACATATACCGTCTTCAGGGGGCTTACTGGCTACATACTGGCTACAATTATTCTACCACAAATAGGCTCTATATAATCTTCCTCTTCTTCCACGCCAACAGTTAACCATCACTAGTATCATGACCACTTAGCTCAAGGCTGACTGCAGGAATGGGATAGGAGTTATCTACATTATGTGTATTCTCGACAATCTTAACAGTAGGGTCTTTTATATTCACGGATACACTTAGACGCCCATTTCTATTATGGAAAGTATCATCTCCCTAAGTCATACTATATGTTTGGAAACTTAGGCAAGACATGCTTGTACTAAAGAGAAGTAAGAGACTATACTTAGGAAATTGGGTTAAAAATGAACAAGTTCTCGGACCGCCAAATTTTGTGAATTTCGACTTCCTCTTAATGAACGCCTACTGTTGAAAACGCCTTCAACTAACACGTTGAAATTCTGATCAAACTTGGGAAAGATTGGTTGAACAGATTTGAGATCTTGATCTAAGGAATTTTGGTACCTTTATAGAGATGAAAGAAATTTTGGAGTTTTCTCTCTCTAGACTTATGAGTTTACAATTGTGAATGAACAGAAGAGTGAGAAGGCGTCCTCAAATGATATAGAAAATCAAGCAGGACCTTGATGGCTTTTCAAATTCACGTATGAAAGACCCATTAAAAGGTATATTTTGGAGAGCCTTGTATTGTAGATTGTATAAACTTGGTATTGTACCGTATATGGTGTAACTCTAAGATGCTCCTCTTGAAGTTTGGACATCTAGGTAGTTGACATTTGTTGTGGTGAACTATGCTTGGTGATCTGAGAGATTGGATGGAATCCAAATTTTCTCTTTTAAGATCACCACTTGCTCAAATTATTTAACCCTGTGAGTTAAATGCCTTCCAAGGTAGGAGCATTCTTCACGGCTTAGGCCCCTATTTTGAAGCCCAAGATGACCTTATTTCATTAGTTTGGATATATGGCGAATCCCCTCTCACTCATTGAACATTTGATCCAATCTGCACAAGTTGGAGATTTCACTCCTCTCGCCTATGGCTCTTGGTCGCCAGTTAATTGATTTTCTCACCAACTTGTGGACTTTTAATTCTTCTCGTCATTGGCTCAAAACACCACTAGGTGAGTTAGGTCCTATTCTCGATCGCCATTTTATGGGCATATAATTTTCCATCCTCATCGCTATTGGCTTTTAACGCCATTGGGGCTAGTTTGGTCCTATTCTCGAACCGCCCCTTTTAGGGGGCATATAATTTTCCATCCTCATCACCATCGGCTCTAAACGCCATTGGGCTAGTTTGGTCCTGTTCTTGGACCGCCCATTTTATGGGCCTAAAATTTTCATCATTCATCGTCATTGACTCTAAACGCCTTGGGTTAGTTTGGTCCGATTCTCGGAGCGCCCATTTTATGGGGAATATAATTTTCATCCTATTCTCGGACCGCTCGTTTTATAGGGATGTAGTTTTTCTCTCATCGCTATTGGCCTGAACGTCATTGGGGCTTGTTTTGGCCCTGTTCTCTAACTGCCATTTTATGGGACTATAAATTTTTTTTTTCTTGGCATGGGCGCTAAACGTCGATATGTAGGATTGGTCTAGTTCTTGGACCGCCATTTATAGAAATTGCAGATTTTTAGCATATTAGCTCTGTAACCCCCAGTTGCCTATCTCGCTGAGGGTAGGAATAAAATCCTAAACGGAAGATTTAACAAATTATCCTAGGAGAGCCAAGCAAATTAGGCGTGTATTGGGATCTTTATCTTATTCCACTCAACCATAGTTTTTAGAAGGATGTTCGTTAAACTACAAAGTTCAACGGGGCTGATTATTCCAGCCTAATGAAGATTAGGCCAAGCCCAATGGTTATTATAAGAACCGAAATAAATACAATATAGCCATATATTACAAGGGGCTGTTGACGCGTCAACGGTTTCATAGTAGAATTCTGTTATGAAAATTTGTGGAAGTTTCTGATATTTCTAGAAGTACCAGAGAACTCTAATAATTACGGACTGCCCATGTATATTCCTATAAATAGAAGGCTAAGTCCAATATCAACTTCAAATCACATTCTGGCAAATGAACCTCACTTGTTTACTCTCTCGCTTTTTCTCTTTCTCTCTCTCTCTCCTTTACCCTTGCTGACTAAGCTCATAGGCGGTTTCCAAGGTACAAGCCCATGGGTCCTCTGACTGCATTTTCTCTCTCCTCAGGAAACTCCGACATACTTTTTTTGGCATATTCTGGCTGCGATTTGATTTTTGACAACGAGATTCTGATTCCCCGATTTTCGAGGTCCAGGTTTTCTGAACGTGGAACAATATTCAATAAAAGTTAAATCACTATCTAAATTACTCTCAAAAATTCACTTTTCCAACACACATTTATTACATTTTCTATTATACTAAATAAAAAAAATGTCAATAACTCAATTTTCAAGTAATAATCTTACTCCCTCCATTTCTTTATAATTGCACCATTCCATTTTGCACAGCTTTCAAGACACAGCTTTGACTACTTATGTAGGACGTGGGCCGCGCCCTCGCGTTATAGCGGTCGCGCGACTTGGTACTACATCGTGGTACTTTGCGTGGGCTTGAGCCACGGAACCCGCACGTGAGTGCGTTTGGGTAGTGTTGTCGAGTAAGGGGAGTCGCCACCGTGCCTATAAAGGTTATTCACGGACGCCCGAAATGTTGGTGCCAAATTAATGGCCCCACATTCTGATCCAGTAACCAGTTCGTGGGTTCGGGACATGGTACGAATCAGATCTGTACCCAATTCGCCCGCATGTAGCGGCCTCTACTCGTCTCATTGCATTCCATTCATCACGATTATTAATGCACATATCTTACATTTTAGCACCTTAGAAGCGTACTAACCCTAAAGATTACTATGAAAGTTGTGTTCTTATGTACAAGAGACTACCTAACCTAGAAATTGTGACCACTTGCATTAATCAAGTTAAAACGGTGCCTAAAAACGGTTGTCCATAATTATCTGACTTTAATGTGATTTACATAATTTCCGGTCTTGTTTTAGCAAAATATATACAAATTATACAACAATGACAATATGAAGTATATTGAACTCAAAATATATATACAAACCAATCTTACCCTAATCTGCAACAAAACAAAGGTTAGTTTGTAAAACGAAACGAAACGAATCTTCGCCTTGAATCGCTATATAAAGACAAATAAAACAAATGTTAGTTCATGATGAAAACGAGCGCAATGAATCTTTCGCCTTGAATCGCTATACACGAATAAGAATCGTTAGTATTGACAAGTGATAATAATAATGAAAATGAAATGAAAAGAACGAAAATCAAAACAATGAAAACAATATGAAAATCCTACATATTACATGGACGATTAAATAGTGAGTTTCTACCATGTTTATTAATTAGATCAAAACTCGTAATAGTTATTAATTAATTAGATTGAAAAAGGGTATGTTTAGTGGCGAGTAATCTCGAAAAACCTTGTGATTGCTTGTTGAATCGAACAAGAGAATCGGATGCTTTGAATTCAAGAACGAATGTGTTTAGAGTGTTTGAGAGAGAGAGAGAGAAGACGAGTGTCTCGAGAATCGTGTGTGTGTTCGGACTGAGCGATGTAGCATTGTATTATAGGCACGAGGGAAAAAACGAGGGTCGCAAAACCCTGCGTATATACGTAGAGGAGCTGCGTATATACGCAGGTGGCCTGCGATATCCAGTTGCTATATACGCAGGTGACCTGCGTATATACGCGGAGGGCTGCGTTATATACGCAGCCTATGCGTATATACGCTGCCCTATGCGTATATATTGTTTCCAAAACCTCGAAATATTTGATTTCCTCCGATTTTATTCGTGATTTCCCTTTATTCGACGCACCTAGACACCCTTGCTCTCATAACAAGGAGTTCTAGAGTGTTCTAGAAGGTTCCACGTATTTCCGGAGTATTTTTGCGTATTTTGTATTTTTTTTGGTATTTTCTGCGTATAAAACTTATAAAATCATAGAAAAATGTAGAAAAATCAGGAAATTATGGAGATCACCAATATAAATTATTTAAAAAATCCTAAAAAATAGAAAAGAAAAACCTAAAAATAGAAATAATTAAATAAATAAGAAAATGTTTTTGCCCTTTTTATTTGTCCTTTGCTCAACAGTTCCGAATATGACCCCACATATTTCAACTTTTGTGAGTTCAAAGCATCTTTTCTAAGTCGAAACAATCGCGAGACGCGGTATGTTTCATCACTGATTACTCTTTTGGGGAGACATTTTTATAGTGTCTTTAGAAGCCCCACTTTGACTGAGTTCTGAAGAGCGGATAGTCTCGTAAGACGAAGTCAAAGTATTCGATTCGGGACGGAGAGCAACTCAAGACGTTCTGCGACCATTGTTACCCTTTTCCGCGTACCTGCAAAACAAAGGTTAGTTTTACTTGTTACCGCGCCCATGCGTGTTATGCCCTTGGAAGCGCCTGGATCCTGGGTGTTTTCTCCCTACGGCTGACCTTAAAAGAGCAGTTTCTAAGTGCCCGCAGCAGGTTTGAATGCATCATCATTGTCGGAGGATCTGCAGGGACCACGGGAAAATCTCGGAGCATACTGCCTCACTACACGTTCACCCAGATAGAACACCGCGTCAGTAGGCGTCTTGAACACCCGACGAGTCCCGGTCATGGAAAGGCCTAAGGCAGCAACTGAATGATCAACTCCGCAAAAGGACGAAGTGCACCTATGATTAAAGAGCATGGGAAATGTCACAAAGTATTGAAAGAAAAAGGAGAAGAAACCAAGGGCAGATATCTACCTCGTGAGCCTTCATATGTTTGATCTTCTTACGAGTGTCTATCAGAGCATCTTGGGTCTCAAGGCTGACGCCGCGCCAACACATAGCAGCAAGATACTGTGGAGGTCCAGGAGCGCTGGGGGCTAGAGGGCGAGATAAGAATAAGCCCAGAGCTGCAAAAACATCACAAGTAAGTAACACGTTAAGTTAAGAAAGACAAGATACAAAGGACCAAGTAATACCTCGATCACTCGCCACGGCCTTAATCGCCACCTTCACCCGATAATCTAATTGCCGGCAAGCTTTCCTCATGCTCACAAGCAGCTGAGCATAACCACGAAGCCGTCCCCGTCATAATTGTGAACGACGTCCAAATCCCTCAAAGAAGCAGGTAACGCCAATTGGCAACGGGCCTCAGCCCCGGCATTCCAGTACCAAAAAGCTGTTGAATCATCAACAGCAGATAATGCAGCTCGCTGGACCTCAGTAACATCGTCCATCCATAATCCCTCTAAGAGTACCCCAGGCTTCACATGCTTCTCCTTCTTCGGAAAGGAAGCACAAATGGGACCAAGGCAGTGAGGAAGTTCCTCTGAACTAGTGTTCAGAGAAGGGTCAATCACCACAGGTGCTCGGTGAAAGTCAGGTCTGTGAGCATGAAAAGTCAAAGGGAGTGATCGTCATTTCACCCCACGGAAAGTGGAAAGTGTTGGTCGTGTCCCAGAACCACTCCAACAATGCAAGAACGAAAGGATGAGGAGCCGGTGGTGGGTCATTGCTTTAATAGTTTCTACGAAATGATGTGGAACCCAGTATGCTCCATGAGTCCCATAAATTCTGGATCGTCGAGTGTGTCCGAGCAGAAAAAGTTGGCCACCCGTTAGAGTGACCGTATCCTCGCAGCTCATAATTTTCCTGCAAGGCAAAACAAACTCAATAAATGACCACATCCACCGAAAAGGAAGAAGAAAAGGAATGATGCTTACAATCCCTGAAAGAGGGCGAGACTATATGGTTCTCCCTATGGCACCATAACTGATCCGGAGACCAGGATGGGCATTTCCAGGCATTTTTCCGACTAGAACGAGTAGGAACGTTCTTCTACCTCCTCTGGAATCTCCTCCATATGTCCGCCATCTCCTAACAGAAGGAATACAAACAATTAGGACAACAACGGCAGCATAACGCTTATACATGGACAATACCAAACACTAGAAGTGTAATAGCCCGTGTAAGGAAAAAATAGCCTTAAGGTTTGATGACCACAAGCATACATTACACAAATGACTTGGAATAAAGTCTAAGGTTATTCGTGTGTGAAAACCACATACAGTGTGAGGAAGCAAAGCAAAGCATTTTAAAATTCAAGGCTATACATTACATGAAGTAGCTTTGAATAAAGTTTCGAATTGTTAATGTAGTAACAAGCACCATTGATGGCGATATCAAAGCTACAGACACGAATGGTTTTAAAACAATGTTTCAAGCTATCGGGTTATGAAGCAAGCAAGAATGTCATTCGCTAGAAATCCGGGGGCTATAACATTATGTTTAAACATGAAGCATCCGAGTTGATACCAAGCTAACCATAGCCAATGTTTGAGTTCAAAGCAATCAAAGCAATGGTTGCATTTCATCATCAACCATCAAGATGCAAGTAATCATCCAGTTATTGAGCTTTGTGTGTTTATTCAAGACCTTACAAGCATATTTCAAGGTAATTCTCAATATCAAGCCAAATCATCAAAAAGTCCATCACAAAAAGAAGAATTCACATTCCAAAAAATCCAAGCAAATCTAGGCCAAATTCAAGCATCTTTAAACAAAATTTGGCAAAAATGGTAAGAACTCGGCAATTAGGATGGTTTTTCGAGCAACATATTATCAAGGCTTATCTCAAATTCAAAGCAAAACAGACAAGCATAAGCATCGACAAAAGTTACACAATGCAAACAATTGCAAGCACAAACATGAGCAATTCAGCAAGTTGAGTCATGAAAATAAAACCCTAAATCTGAAAAAATGAGAGACAAATTCAGATTGAAGGGAATTATACCTGAATTTTGAGAGTGTATCTTCAAAGGAATGGCTTTAACTTCTTTAGGCTTGAATTAAGCAAGAATATCGGGCCAGACTTTGTGAAGAAAAGGCCTCCGAATCACTCCGGTTGTTAAGCGTCCTATGAAGAGGTTGGTGAGACTTTGGGTGCTCTCCTAAGCTGGAGGTATTGATCTTGATGAGGCGAAGCGAACTTCGCCGGTTCTACAAGAAGTGGATGACTGCAACCAATGCGACGGTTCGTGCTGACCATTAGGGCTGCGGAGAGAACGAATTTAAGAAGAACGACCTTTGGAGGATAAGAATGCTTTGTTCCTTAACCTAGCTTCGGAAAGAACTACTGCTAGCGCTCAGTTCCAAGGACAGACTTGACCACGGACTGCATCCTATTTGGACTGTCGCTATGCCACTGAATGAGGAAGAGAGATCAGGTAAATTCCAGGACCCATGCTCAAGAAAAGACTATGCTTAGAGAAGAAAGTTGAGGAAGACTTATGACAAAGAAGCGAGCGCAGTAAGTGGAGAGAAGCAAGTGAGACTGGAACAAGGAAACAAGTGCAGTGGGATGGACAAAGAGAAGAAGATTGACTGCTTTATTCTTACTTTATTGCAGGCCTGCGTGCCAATTTATCTTTATTAGCACTTATGTGATATGAACTCATAAAGTTTTTAATAAAACAACGCTTATTCGCTTACAAATGTTACATCTTATTTGTCTGTTTTTCTTGTTTATTCTTTTACATGAGCAAAAGGGAAATGGGGAGTATTATCTTAATGGGCCGCCACTTCAAACAGAGTTGCCTACGTATCCAATGTGGAATCAGGCCTCTCGTAGTTCATATGGTTGGGGTGAAGGTATGTTCAAGCTTTTGTGAGGTTAAATGTATATATTTCTTTAATTGGTCATGTTGATAATGGCTTGCAAACTGCGTCGCATCCATATCTATCAATCTCACGCCCCTCCAGTAAGATGTCCATTGAACTTATGTAGGACCTGTCCATTTGGACTGGAACTTGCCACGAGGGGTCCAAAACATTTTCCTCAATGCCTTTAACACCAATCACCTTCCCTTGATGTACGGCTTAACACCTTTGTTGAATGCCTCTGTGATTCCTTAGTTATAGATTTGCACATTGTTTAGGCGCGAGGCGCCTCCATCCAAATGTGTGAGTTCATCCAATATCTAGCCAGACCCACTCGCCTCGGGACTTTGCTTTCGAGCTGATGCGGAGTGATGGCAACCCAATCAATTGGCTTACCTTCTATGTCCATAAACCAGTGATAAGGGGATGTAATCCGTGGAGGTCGAATTGAAGTTCGATATCCCAAAGAGCAAAACGGAGCTTGTGAGGCCAATCCTTATAGCTGTTTCTGGTCATCTTTGGCGTAATGATCGTCTTTAATTTGTTGTGCTTCTACAGCTTCGTTGGTTTGCGGCCTGAATACGGGGAGGACCGATGTGCTGACATTTTATAGCGTATGCAAATCAAATCAGCGACTCTTTCTGCGAATTGAGTTCCATTGCTCGCAATGATTCTGTGGCACGTCCAAAGCGACACAATATTTGTCTCAATAACTTGCCACATGTTTGCTTGAGGGTCGCATAGGAGGCTGCCTCACCCATTTTGTGAAATAGTCAATGCGCTAAGTATTTCTGCCCCACCTTGTCCTGGGGGTATCTTTCCAATTATGTCATGCCCATGTGAAAATGCCAAGGGGAAGTGAAGGTTTAGTGGAGGAGGTGCATGCTGCAGGTTGCATTCTTTTGGACGGTGTCCTACTTCTTGAATAGTGTGACAGTCCTTTTCCATGAGATCAATATATAGCCAAAGGGTGATGATTTTTCTCGCCAACATTTTTCCACTCATCATGGTGCGCACACGCTCCATGACGTTATCCATGATTGCTTTGCTTCTCTTCTTGAAGCAATGCAAAACAATGAGGACCGTGATAGCCCTTTTTGTGCAACTTCCCCTTCGTGTAGACATAGTTTTATGTCAATCGCCTTACGGGTGTGTGATGTGCTTTCTTCGAGGCTTGGGGAGTTTTCATTGTTTTGCAGAACTTCAAGATGTAGTGGATACCAAGGCTCATTTCCTTTCACTTAGACGAATGTTCTTGCTCTTATCCTCTAACGGACTTGACATGAGGCTTGGGGCTGCCGCGCTTCGAGATACGCTGGCATCATTGGAGTTAAGAAGTGTGGTCTTAATCTCGAAGACTAATTTAGCCAAGCGTCCTGATGATATGATTGATTGGATCAAGGAAGATCCATGATACCCTCAACTCCAACTCGAGTTCGCCATTGCTGGCCTCTAAACATTATGCAGCTTCATATTCGTATGCAGCGTTGTTATGACATTGAAGTTAGTTTTACGGAAATCGCGTGTGCTCTTCTTCTGGCAATACCAGAAGATATCGCCAACACCGCCATCCTTTTGGTTTGAAGATCATCAAAGTGAATTAAACCCAAGCCCATCTTCAGTCATCAATATCTTCGTCGGGAAATATCAAAGCTTCTTCTGCTTTCTCGCGGGCGATTGGCTAGAAACTCAGATAATGCTTCCCTTGATGGCCTTTTGGGAACTTGACATGAGTATCAAATTCGGAAAGCATTACCACCCATCTTTGATAACACGCAACCAACATAACCCCAGCCACACAGCCAGTGGGAGTTGTAAAGTTTGCAATTTTTTTTTCTGGCCCCAAAAGTGTTCTTTTTATCCTTTGGGATGGCTATTACATTTCAAATCCGAATTTGATGCGGAAAGTTTTACAAAAATTATATACTCTCTAGGTAATTAGTACTTCTAAAAAGTTATTTGAAGGTTAGAACTGTTTCCTTGGTTGGGAGAAGAGACCCTAGAATGTATACAATGTTTCATCCTACAACTTTGAGCTTTTTTGAGAGTGTAGTGGGCTATGTCTATTTTTTTTGGTTAGGCGAGATTTATATTGGACACTTGACTTTCTATGAGAGGTCTTTATTTATTATTTTTTTTAATTTTTTTTGAATTATGTTAATTATATATGCTCGTTCACTCACCTCAAGTACCCAGGTAGGATACTAAGCTTAGAATTTAGATGTTAATACTTGGCATGCACGTGTGTCGGAAACTCTTAGCACCGATATCATCATAGCCAAGTCTTCAGAGTACCTAGGTGTATTATTTCATAAACAAAATCTGGTGTGTTACAGCCTAACATCTTTTTATTTCTTCTAAGTGTAAATAATTGAAAATTATAGGTTCCAAACAGCACTGTTTTTTCTTCTGTAACACCTATGAACATCATAGTATTTTGGAAAATGATACTGATACGGCAAACCCCAATTTCTGGTCTTCATTCTTTTTAATTGAGTTAAAAAAAAAAACGACGAACAGGCCCTTAGTCTATAATACCTTACCAGCTGGTTGATGGGTTGTTTATAGTCAAGTTTCGCTAGTCCTTTTTTTCTGAAGGATTTATTGGAGTCTGCATGTTTCTTATGTGCTTTTCACATTTATTGCACATATTATCTCCATCAAATAACTTCTGTCTTTTTGTATCAGGCTGGACACATAGTCAAACGACAGTATTCATTTTTTTGGGCTTCCTTGTGTATGTCCATAAAATCATTCCTGCCCCTTCTCCAGTGATGTGTGCTGATGGTATCTAAATAATAAGACCTGCTATAACTTTACACCGGGCAATTCTATAGGCCATATGCTAGCAAGCCAAAATGGGAAGTTTCGGAACATAATTATATTAGATAAGTTTTCAAGATATGCGTAATTTACTTGTGAGTACAAGTATTGATGTGAGACGTGACTCAATATATTTTCATACCTTTTCGCCCTTGATTATTTTCTGAGGTATGTTACGTATGTGGTTTTTTTCGTTCATTCCAGGGGTTGATGTTTTTTGGTAATTCCGTTGGACTTTATTTGGTTCATTGTTAAACTGCAGATTCATTTTTATGGGGATGGTACTGTTTGAAATATATACAGCCGAAATGCCCTGACGTAACACCAGGGGAAGTCTTTCCTGACGTTGTGCTTCATTCAGGTCTTTTCTGACTACATGTATTTATGACGTGACATTGGTTTCTGGGCGTTTCAGTATTCTAGGAGGCTTTCGCAATCTGCTGATACTGCTGAATGCTTTGCTGTAGAGCTTGTGGACTGTTAATTTAATGGGTCATTGTATCTAAATTTTTCACTTGTGATTGATGGATGGGGGGGAGTTCCTGGTTGGTTGCTGGCCTCGTGACTGACATAATATATTCCTTATTTGAAACATTGGTAGAAAGAAAGGGAAGGTTGAAGAAGATCCTGATATGGTGTATTTTAAAATCTTACTAGTTACTTGTGTACTTGTAGGATTAGAGGATAAAAGGTACTTTTGTAATTCGTTTACAGATGTATCATTGAGAAAGAAAATAATTGTTAGTATTGCGCTGTTTTGTACGCTCACATGATAGATTGCCCAACTTGTCACCTCTGCCTAATAACACGTCAAGTAATTCTGTTTTATGTTATCTTAAAAATCGATCTTTTCTGTGTGTGCCGATTCGTTTATTCTAGTTGTAGCGCGTTGCGTGCTTGGAAGCTGTTGTGTTTTAATACTTACATTGATGAAACAGTACTTGCCCTTTGCCCATATAGTGCTTAGGGCTTTATTCTGTTTTTATTTTCATGGATTCCAAGTTTTATAGTGATGTTCCCTCTTGTACATTTTTTCATTCTGCCTCATAATATGCTTAGCACTTGGTTACAGTGGTTCAATATTTTAAAGATGAAGATGTTTACTGCGTCTCTTTTCCATTTAAAATTATCCAAAGATGTTGTGCTTCCAACTGGCTTTTGTTTATAAAATTGTTAGTCTTGAGTATAGTGATCCAAATCTTCTGTTTTCCATTATTTTTTCTTACCAATCTCTTAATATGCGCAGTTTACTCTCATATTCCAGGTTCAAGGAAGTCATCTGTAAATCTTTTGTTTGATTGTGAATGAATTGTTTGCTTATGATCGCGGCAGAAGCAGAAAATTCTTCCTTTTCAGTGGACTAGATACATGTATGATTTTTTTTTTGCAATTGTATGAAGTTTCTTCACAGCCTTGAGTAAGTATGGCACAAATGATTGCTTCTGTATAACACAGACGGGAGACTACAGCTGAAATTTAATCTTCAATGTGCTTGATGAATGCTCGAGTCAGTTTTGCGGTTATGTTCATTTTTTTATCATTTTGATATTTTTTGGGAAAATGTACTAACATTAATCCCAAGTTTTGGGGTCAGTATTCCGATCATTAATCCCAATTTCTTTTATTCTAGCCACTCATAGCAGGTTATTTCCAGATGAAGATACTTCAATTGTGTATCACCTTATTAGTATGACTAATGTGTGCAATATCCTGTCTGTCGCGGTAGAACATATATGCTCGACGCTTTGGTTGCGTCTCTCACATACCATACGCACCATGTCAAGGCGTTTGTGCATAGTCTTTTGGCCAGCAGCGTAAAATAATCATGACCCTAGGGTTTTTACTTCTGTCTCGTTTAATTAGAATTTACTTTTTATAGACTGTATCGCTTTAAATATGGCTACTTTTCTGTTCCCGCTTCGCAATCATTGAGCAAGCATTGCTCCAGCAGCTGTATGATTGAGTGACGTCAGGGGTAGATGCCGTTTTTTCTTTGATATCTATTGAGTCGTTTTAGCAGCGAACTGGTCCGCAGTATATATGAGTCAAAACAGTGATATGCGGCATTGTGTCTGACCATACAGTACTCTCATATTCACTCCATTGTCAAAATGTACCTCGTTTGCCACCTATTTTCTCTCATCCGCATCCCAAAAGCTGTGCTTTGGTTCACCTTCCTAGCCCTCTTGCAAAGATGGGATAATTCTACACACGTCATAGTGAGTTTGGAGTATGAGCCTTGCTGATTGCTCAAGCCTTTGAACGTTTTTTCTCCTCTCTTCAAATTCCTCGGTATACTCGTTTTCTGTTGAATTAATTGGTTTTTCGAACGCGGACCTTTTTAGTGTTAAAAGTTATTTTAGTTGAAGGAATGGATCGATTTCGATGCCGCTACCGATTGTGGGCTGCTATGACGTTACAAATGCGCCAAGAAGCTCTATTCACTTAAACCTTTTTTCGTTAATTTTTTTGCCTTGATTGGTAACTTAGTCAAGTAACTGTACACGATTCTGTGGTACCTATTGTCCTATTCTTGTTAAGCTTTGCGATAGAGCCCTCTTCGAAGATGATAGCTTTCTCGTTAGACCGTAGGGCGTTGTTTGATCTTCTGTTTTCTCTTTGTGCCTTGAAATTTTTCACGTTTCATGTCTATGTCAATACTATACTTCCACTATCTTGCTCTTTCATGTGCATTCGATGTTGATTGCAGCGGAGGCTGTAAGATAAGGACAAGGCATCACGCAGTATAATAGAGTGGCTCCAGGCATTTTTTCAAGCCGAATTTCGATAACTTCATGATTGTCTGCTATTGCTAAGCTTATTTAATATACCAACATTAGGGTCTGAGTGTTTTGTGATGAAGGTTGTACTGCTCTATCCAGGTCTTTTCTCAGATCCTTATTTTACTGTTGATTAATATATCTCTTGGCTATATTCCATCTTGTGAAGATTATATCAGAGCGTTGCGTTTGGCTCGTAAACTGTTTTCTCCCGGGTAAAATAGTTGTTCTACTCGTGGTTATAAGTGGTTATGATCATCCTTATTTGGCTTCTCTTTTTGATATACTGCTATAAGAGGATCGCGGAGAAAAAAACACCACACATAACACAATCGTAATGTCTAGATTCTCTAGCGCCACTACTAACACTGCCTTATTTCTGTTAAAGAGTTTGGTGAATTAACATTGTGATTGTATCTATCACAACTAAAGTCTTATAATTGTTTTCCTTCTTGTATAAAATTGGTCGCTATACTAGTAGTGTAATTGTGTGTGAATATGCATAATGAAATCAAAATTCGACGTATTTGAGTCTGTTCTGATCCATTGTGTCGTGAACTGTGACACACTTGTCAGGCCCCAATCCTTCTGGGTAATGCACTGTTTAATTGAACCTGCTCTAACTGCTTGTACTACCTCGTTCCTGCAAATCTTGATGTTATATCAGTCATTCTTCTATTGCATGGCTCTACGCTTGGTCCACTATACAATTTATGTGTG